>PVJL010004267.1:106283-134353 GCA_004026885.1 Lyroderma lyra
GGGGTGGGGGTGGGCAGGGGTGGAGGTGGGCAGGGGTGGGGAAGAGAGTGGGGGGCGCGGGGAGGCAGGGGTGGAGGGAGCTCACACCTAAGAAGGTGGCTCCGAATCTGTCCAGCCTGGTGAAAGAAACCAGTATCTGCTGTGCCATTCCCCGCTATCAGGCACCTTGTTTTTTATGGTTAAATTTATTGGGGTGACTTTGGTTAGTAAAAATTACATGGGTTCCTGGTGTACAATTCTACAATACGTCGTCTGTGTGTGCTATTACGTGCTCATCACCCAGAGTCGGTCCCCTTCCCGTCACCATATATTTGAGACCCTGTCCCTTCCCTCCCACCGCCTCCCCCACACCCTCAGGTAGCCGCTGACCACTGATTGTGTCCAGGAGTTTCTGTTTCCGTGTTGCTTGCAGCTCTGTGTTCCATTCAGGGACCTCACCACCCCAGTCCTACACCCCTGACCTCAAGAGCTCCAGCCCTGAGCCACGGGGACCGGGAAGTTGCTCTGCAAACCTGGGGCAACATTCCTCTGATATTCATTCGTTCATTCGTTTATTGGTTCATTCACTCCTTTAGTTATTCACTCAACGGACACTTACTGAGGGGCGCTGTGAGCCCAGCCCCCGACTTCCCAGCTAGGAGGCAGTAGCCCGGACTTGCGTTCTAGCGGGAAGGCAGACACTAAACCGACAAGTGGGGGGGGGGGGGAGAGTGTCAGGTCAGGAAGGGTGCTGCGGATGAAACAAACGGGCAGACGCGACCGCAGCAGTGACGGTGGTGAAGGAAGGCCTCCCGGAGGAGGCGACACTGAGCACTTGGCCTTGACAAAGAAGGACTTTCCTTTATCACTTGCCCTTCCTCGGCTGTGTTTGGAGCCCGTGGAAGGAAGAGCTGCTTCCAGGAGTGGGGGAGCAGGAGATGCAAAAGGGAGGGAGAGGGGGGCAGCCAGAGAGGTGCCTGTCAGGGGTGGGGGTGCAGGACTTTGAAGGGGTGTGTGGGGGGGGGCTGCTGACCACCCCCACCATTCTTGGTCTTAAAGGAAGTAACCAGAAGGGCCAGGCATATCAAGGGGGAGAGGGGAGGGGAAGAGATGAGAGACAAACAGTGAGGGAGCGGCAGCCTTAGCTTCAGGAGAAAAACACGCCAAGACGCCAGGGCCAGGCTTCCGTGCGCTTGACGTCACCAGAAGGCTTCAAGGGTCCCCTGCAACCTCGAGGAGGAACTAAATGGGGGTGGCCCGGCTTTTGGCTATGGATGGATGGATGGACAGACAGATGGACAGACAGATGGACAAGCCGGTGGATGAACAAAGGATCGAATGCACACAAAAACAACCGGCGACACTTAGTACGTTCTCCTCAGAATGTTGTGGGTTTGAAGGGACTTAGGAGAGGGAGTTGGTGGCCTTTTCTTCGTAAGGCAAATGACATGTCCAGAATGCCTTACGCGGTTCCAGGCAAATGCACACACACTTCCTCACTCACAGGACGCCCACCCTGTCTAAGTCCAA
This sequence comes from Lyroderma lyra, assembly GCA_004026885.1. Classification (NCBI taxonomy): domain Eukaryota; kingdom Metazoa; phylum Chordata; class Mammalia; order Chiroptera; family Megadermatidae; genus Lyroderma; species Lyroderma lyra. Next base: position 107,793 of record PVJL010004267.1, read on the forward strand.
CTTTAAGGGACAACATGGAAGGGTAGAAGGCCCTCGTGCCGGTTCCAAGGACACGGGGTCTCTGCTGGACTCCGGCTGAGGACCTCAAATGCTGCATCTGGCTGAGTGCTGGGGTTGAAATCCCCAGGCTGACTAATGAGGCAGTAATTAGACAGGTAGTAAAATCGCGGGGTGGGTAGGTTGGTGAAAGGCAGCGCTCAGAGAACGCGTCCTTGCATGGAGTGCGGGCACACTGATGATGTTGTGTAAGCGCCATTGTACCGTCTTGGGGCCACTCCTCCCCCTGCCCCACCCGCCGTGTTGCGCTTCACAGAGTCTTCCCCTGGGGTCTAGACCTGCAATTGGAGTTGAGGGGAAAGGTGGAGGGGGGTGCCGCCACCATCTGAGCGCTTACAGTCAGCTTCTGGGCACAGGGGACCAGGGTAGCCTGCTCACTTGGAACTCCTTGGCAAGAAGACACCTCTCAGCCCCCGGCCCACACGGTGTGTTCAGTCGGTCGGTCGGTCAGTCAGTCAGTCAACGCACAGTTTACACGTGCCTACGATGTGGCAAGCCCTGTGATGGACAAGACAGGCCTGGCCCCTGCTCTACGAGAATTCCCTGTTGTCGTGCAGCCCGGGAGAGGCCAGCATACTCTTAATTTTGTCACTCGATTCATGGCACTGGAAAGCAATTCGTTGTCCTTAGCTAGAGGAAACCAAAGACCTTGGAAACCGGTGTCTTGCTGAGCATGGCAGGGGACCCAGGATCCGACCACTCTGGTTTTATTATTTTATTCCCCAAAAATCTGTGGGGTGCCAGGCAGGGCAGACGCTGCCCTGGGGGAGATTTCCGACTAGTGAGGTCGAGATGAACAGAGATGAACACTCACTCACCCCAGCAACCAGACGACCATGAAGCCCCGATGCAGATGGGGCAAATGGAAGCACCAAAGCAGACTGGGCCACATGGGAGGGCTTTCTGCAGTAAGAGGCTCTAGGCTGAACCCCAAATCGTTAGCAAGACAAAAGCACAGTGGTGAGATTGAGAGGCTCAGAACTTGGCAGGTTCAAAAACTGAAAGAAACTTCAGACAGACAGGAGGCTTTGGGGTGATGGCAGGCTCACCCACTCTTTGCTATCTGAATTGGACAATTAGTTGTTTCTTTGCATTTCAGTCTACCTGTGTGCAAAGGGGCACAACAAGGTGAGCGTCCTCAGATTATCAGGGGTGGCTGGGAGAAAGACCTACGGATGGCTTCGGGTACAATAGGCGCTCAATAAATACAAGACCCTCAGGTGGTTTAGGTCTGCCGGGCATAAAGGCATGGTCCCGATGGGTGGCGGGGGAGGGGTTCATGCCTGTGCACCCCTGGTCAGGGTTGCGGAATATCTTTATTAACGAGCACTTCAAGGTAAGCCGCGATGGAAACCAGATGTGAGATCGCGCGGTCGAAGGCAGAGCTCAGAGCAGAGATACCCAGGGAGTGGGGTGGGGGTGCGGATTAGCCGGGGTGAGGTTGAGCGTAGAGGCACGAACCCCCAGATATTTTTCCTTTGGGAGACCTTAGGTGCAGAAGACTGACTTCTGACCCGCATTCCTGGGTTCGGGGCACGCAGGCCCTCTCTCATTTTACTTTGCCCCTTCACCTCTCACCGCACTCCCAGACTCCCGTGGGGTACATCGTCCCACTGGGAACTTTCCCTACAGTTCATTGAAGGCTGTTCTAACGGGTCTCCTTCTAACTGAGTCATTCCGCAATCGGAAACCCGGTTCCTCGGTTCTTTCAGTATTCCCTGTCAGCGACTTCATCTCAGGTCACCGGACCAGCGTTGCTGCTTACGAGCTGTGTGACCTCAGCCAGGTGACCGCACTTCTCTGAGCCTTGGTTTGCTCATCGGAAAATTAGGGACCCCCCAATCTCCACCACTCACGGTTGTTGTGAGGCACAGTCGGTGACCAGCAGTGGGGAAGGGACCCCATGTGCCGTAAAAGTTCTTTCCCTTGCTGTAACTGGCGCCGTCGGTGACTGAAACCGCAACCCATCCAATCAGCAATCAGAGACTGCCTCACCTCCAGCCTGAGCAGGAGCAGGTGACAGCGTGACGCTGGGGCGCCGCCAGCGGGTCTCCAAACCCCACACTCGCAACTGGCCGGCCAGCAAAGCCCCTGGGTTGGGCACGGAGCGGAGGCGTCAGCGGCGCCGACCCGGGCTAGGCGGGGAGGGGACAGCGCTCCGAAGCTTCTGAAGCCTGGCCCAGCCGAGCTTTCTCCCTGCGGTTGCGTGAGCACAGACCCCGCACCCCTACCCAGCACCCTTACAGGGGACGCGACAGTAGCCACACACAGGGCGCTTACAGCGTGTGTGTGTGTGTGTGTGTGTGTGTGTGAAGTGCACGGACGAACCGAGAATGGGAACGAGGGTTTGCAAACACAGAGGAAAAGGCACCAGCGGGGAGGCCACAGCTGCGCCGCCAAATTCGCCAAATCCCCGCGGACGTGTGCAAACGACTTGCCCGCACCGGGAGGAAGGCGGCCCGTCTGACTGCAAATGTCAAAACCCGTTAGGGTTCTTTTTATTTTTTTTAATCTGTCACTGAATGTTTGCTTGTCCCCCTCCCCTAGGCCGAAGCTGGGACCCGACCATTCTCAGCCTGGCCCTGGAGGGTCCAGACCCCTCCCCGCCCAGCTTCCAATCGGAAAGGTCCTAGGGCGTCTCCCGGTTGAACGTGCAGCCAGCGATCTTAGCAGCATCTCCGCAAAAGGGCCCAAAGCGGCGGCAGGGAAACGGGAAGGAGAGTAGGGAGAGAGGGAGAGGGGAGAAGGAGGGGAGAAGAAAGGAGAGAGTCAGGGGGGAAATTCGCTCTCCTTAACCCCCACCCCCACCCGCAAACCTTAAGGAGGTTTGAAAGATCTGGTCAACTTTCCGAAACATCTGAAACTTTTTACAGCCCTCGGTTCTTTTCCTGGGCCAGCTGTGAGGAGGGAGAGGGGAGAGGAGCGGAGAGAGAGCGGGGAGGGGAGGGCAGGGGAGGGGAGAGCGGAGGAGAGCAGAGCAGAGCAGAGGAGAGGAGAGGAGAGAGAGGGAGAGAGAGCGCCCCGTGGAGGGGGGAGGGAGAGTGAGCAGGCCCGCGCGGAGCTCGCAGCCGCCACCTCCTCGCGTCTCCCAACTCCCGGCCGAGGCGCGCGGTGGCGTCCTCGCGCTCCCGCTCGCGCCCCCGCCCGTCGCCTGCGCCATCCAGGCATGAATGCTGAGACTTGCGTCTCTTACAGCGAGTCGCCGGCTGCTGCCATGGACGCCTACTACAGCCCGGTGTCGCAGAGTCGGGAGGGTTCGTCGCCTTTTAGGGCATACCCCGGTGGCGATAAGTTCGGCCCAACTTTCCTGCCCGCCGCCGCCAAAGGGCAGGCATTCGGGGACGCCAAGAGCCGGGCCCGCTACGGCGCAGGGCAGCAGGACCTGGCGGCACCTCTGGAGAGCGGCGCCGGAGCGCGGGGCTCCTTTAACAAGTTCCAGCCCCAGCCCCAGCCCCAGCCCCCGGCCCCGCAGCCGCCGCCGCCGTCGCAGCCGCCGCCGCCAGCGCCGCAGCCGCATCTCTATTTGCAGCGAGGCAAGACGCCCCCGGACGGCAGCCTCAAACTCCAGGAAGGCAGCGGCGGCCACAACGCGGCCCTGCAGGTCCCCTGTTACGGTGAGTGCACGTGCGGGTTCCCCGGGGCTCGTGGCTTCGTCACCCTCGAGACCCATTAGGTTTGCGGGAGGCAGGAGGTGGCGGGCTGGGCACGCGGGGGGTAGTGAGTGACTCCGGGTCGGAAAATGGGGATCGACTGCCTCGAGGGAACCAAGGTATTCGTCCTGCCCGCTTCATGTCCCCCCACTTCGCGCGCACACACACACGCACACACACACGCACACACGGCCACGGGCGCGGAGCATTTGGGCTGTTGGAGTTGTTCACCCGCGTTTCGCGGCTTCCCCAGCCACTCGCCTTGCGCCGCCCGCGGGTGCTGTGAAGCGGATGCTTCTCACCGGCTGCAGCTGCGACGCAGCGCTCGGGCGTGGGGTTCCCGGTCCCTGAGGCTTCGCTTTCTGCGGGCTTGGTGGCTCCTCCGGCGGCGCCACAGGTGGGAGCGTCGCAGGTGCGGAGCCAGGCTGGGAGCTCGGAGCGCAGTCGGCGCAGCGTGTCCGGGATGCCTTGGGACAGGGGCGCCGCACGGATGCGGGGCCAGAGATGCCTGGGGCCACGAGAGACCCGAGTCAAGGGGCCCAGAGCGCGGCTTGCCGCGGGGAGACGGGCCGGCCGGAGTTGCCGAGCGGTTTTCTGCTGGCGAGCCCGGGAGGTTGACTGGCCTGGGGACAATGGCTTAGGGCCGACCCCTGCCGGGAGGCAGGAAGCCCTCGACCTCCAGGCGGCTCAGTGCCAGGGGAAGAGGAAACATTTCTGGGTCCCGATTTGGGCCCACAGGGAACCCGAGGCCCACATGACCTCCAAGCCCCCTTGAACGCAGGCCAGGGCCCCCAGAGCACAGCGACCGTAGTGGAGGAGACAGCCTCTCAAGAAGCGCAGGAGCCTCGGCCTTCTCTTCCACGGAATTGGGATTGGTGAGCCCCAAGGGCAGCAAGGATGACTGAGAAGGGAGAGGAAAACCTTCTGAGGACTAGAAACCCTAGGTACACGCCTGAGCCTTCAGGCAGCGCCCTGGAGACGAGCGGGTGCTGACAAGGCCAGGAGCCCATCCGGAGGGATGGAGAGGCACCAGGCCCCGGCAGAAGGCCTTGGCAGCTGGAATAACCTTAGGGAAACAGCCCATGGCGAGCTCTTTCTTACACTCAGACCGGCTCTCCCACGGGCCCCGAATCAGTTCATTAGGTGGTTGCTGACACACACCAGCATTCACACAATCATCTGACTGTCTGCACTTGGATTCCACACACATACTCAAAAACAAAAACAAACAAAAAAACCCCTCCTTCCTCGTGAGCCAATGTGGGGTACACATCACGTACACTCACTCGCTCACTGTGGCCTCGCACCCACTCAGACACACCCAAACCCACAGGACAGGACTGAGAGCAGGTTTAGAAAGGTCCGCTGGCCTTCCCCCACGTCCGCCACCTCTCCTCTCCACGTTCCTCTTGGACCGACATCAGGCGCTCACATCACAGACGCTCACGGCTCCACACAGGTGCTCCTTCCACACTCTGGGCAGGTGGGGCTCTCAGCCCTGTCCCCAGGCACCAGCCTGCCTCCTGGCCTCAGCCAGGCCCCCTCCTTGTCCGTGTCATTTGGGACCAGAAGGTGAGAGCAAGTCACAGGCTGGGGGACCCATAGAGGTTCATTGTCCAAAGCCAGGGCGCTCACGCATTTTCTCTCCCACTGCACTGGATTCTCACACTTTAAAGAAATTCACCAGCGAAGCTTCTGAGGCAGCCGGGAGATGATGGGCAAGGAGGGGGCCCAAGGAGCCTCCAGCTCGGGTCCAGAGGGAAAAGGGAAAGGGCTGGCCTCCTCGGAGCTCTGCTGGGCCCTCGGGCGCTAGCCTGGCCCTTCCTCTCCTTGTGTCAGCCGCTGAGGCTACCCACAGTGTGCCCTGTGAGCAAGTGACTCCTCTACACCTCGGTCCTCATCTGTGTCACAGGGAGGTAACAGGAAGGACTCGCTGAGTGGTAAATGTCAGCCATCCTCCCAACATTCCCATCCCCGGCCTCTGTGCCCTTGGAAACCTGTGAGCCTCCAGTTCTGAGGACAGGACGGGCACCTGCCCTGCTCAGGGCGAAGCCGTAAGCCGGAGGGTGGGCCACGAGGAGCCTGGAAGAACAGACAGGACCCCACTCCCGGGCTGCCCGTGATGGAGGCACAACTCAGGGCAAAGCCACAAGCAATACACAGCTCTGTTCGTCCTTCTCCTTCTCTCAGCAACTGAGTTCCACCGGCTAGGGGGAGATTTCGGCCTTTGTACAAAGGAGATCAGGTAGATTAGGTCCAAGATGAGGAAACGGAGGCACCAAGACAGGAGGCTCTGCCTTTTGCAGAAGCAGTTGGGAGAAGGGCTTCTGGGGTTGGCTCCTAGACTGCCAGCAAGGAGGGAAACCGAGGCACCTTTTGACAGCTGTTCCCTCCCACACTTACCATAGTGTGTATTCCAACAGGGAGGGATGGGGTTCAAAGAACAAGCCCTGGGGTGTTCCCAGGAGCCTGGGGAAAGTGGGGACAGCCAGGGCCTCAGCGCTGGGCAGCTGGTCTTGGCTTATATCCGTCCAGACGGCAGGTAGCGTCAGCCTCGCAGCCTCCTTCCCTGTTGGTCCCGGGTCGGAAGCCAGTCCCTTGTGCGTAACTACACCGCGTGGGATGCGAGGCCCCAGGCCTCGGCCAGGACCTCAGCCCGGGGGGCTGGGGGTCCCCCTGGTCCTGGGGGTCCTCCGCCAGCGCGGTGCGGGGCCGAGGGAGCACGCGGCTGGGAAGCCGACGGGGACTCTGCCGGCCGAGCCCTCTCCGCCTTGCCTGGGATGGAGGTGAGAAATCCTCGCAGGCTGCGGTGGTCTCTGTCCCTAACTGGGCCTCCGTCTCCCCATCCGTACTGAAGGGCCACGAACAAGATGCGTGGGCCGTCCTCTCCCTCGCGAAGACCTTCGCGTTTTTACGGACGAGCCCTGCCCGGTTCTTGCCGGCTGCAGCCCGAGCCTCGCCGGGCTCCGGGTCCGCACTTGGGCCTCCCGAAGTCCCCGCCTGTCCCTAGCCCGTTTGGGGCCGCGTGGGCCCCAGGAGGCACGCCACGTCGGAGACCCGACATTGCTCGGCTGCACGAAGAGCCTCCTCGCTGCAGGAGTGTGGGCTCTGGCACCCCGATCCCAAACCCTGGGCCGACTCCTCAGCCGCCACCAGCGCCCCAAGATGCTTCGGGGAGCAGCCCTGCTCCCTCTTCTCTTTCGCTTTCGATTCGGTGCACGCAGGTTTTCGTTGCTAGCGGATTTGCTACCTTCCCAGACACCCGCAAACGCAAAGCTCTCAGAGCAGCGGTTTGGGGACACGCGGGTCAGGCCGGAGACCCCTGGGGCGCCACCGAGGGGCTGTTGCATTAGACGCAGTTTTTGAATCTTAAGGACATTTGTGTCCACGCACCGACACAAAGTGTACCTACTCCGCCTGGATCGGGTCGTATTCAAATTCAGTCACAGAACCAGGGCGTGTATGTGAACGGGACCCCCAAAAGACATGAGAGCCAGAGATGAGGGCTGATTGGGGACGATGGAGGGAAAACTGGGAGACATCCCCATCCCCTGGTCACCTTGGGGGAGGGGCTGGGAAGGAGGATGCTCTCAATGTTTTTGCTGCTAATGTCTATAGCCACCAGCCTGCTCCAACCGTCGGCCTGAACGGTAGCGTCTTAAATAGGAAGAAGGCCTGGATGAAGGGCTGGTATTATTTTAAATCGGCCAATTTGTAGAAAGTTTTCTTTCTTATGAATAATTTATATACAGTGAAATAGATGGCTACGTGGGAAGTTCAAAGAATTGTTCTGTACGTGAACACTGACATGGGGACCCCTAGAAAACATGTGTTTTCTATGTACATGAAAACTTTGGGGGGGACTCTTTTTTTAAGTTGTTTTAAAACAAATTGCGGAAGACAATTCGGAAAGCCGGGGACCCCGCCTGTGCCCGGCGGTGGTGTTTCTTGAGTCGGTGACTTTCTGAGCCCCAGCATTTGCACGCCCCGACTCAGAAAGTGAGGCTACTACCCACCGTGCCAGTGACCCCGCGACGGCCACCAGCCATCCCGGAGTCGCCGGAGCCCTGAGCCGTGGGCGCTGCAGAAGTCGCCATCGGAGGAAAGAAAATTCAAATACCATAAAATGTCGCTGCAGTCCCGGAGGACTTTCGTTTTGGAGAGCAGCTGGGTGCACTTTTCCAGGGACGCCCCGTTTATCTTGGCCTCAGCCGGGTTCTCCCGTCCGGCAGCTTTGCGTTCGACTTTGGGTGGCAAATTGAAATCTGAAATGGAAATACAGTGGTCTTAGCAGCTACAGGGGTGAGGCGAGGCTGGGGTCCCGCGTGTTCTCCTGGGGTTCAGGCTACTCCGCTGACCCCTGGAGCAGTGCGCCTGAAGCAGCAGGTGAGGAAAGAAGGGGACTGCCCGGAGCTCCCCGGCACCGCCGGCTTAGGATGGGGAAGCGGGAACCCCCGCTCCAGGGCTGCGCCTTTCCCTGCAAGGAGCAAGGAGTTGGTGGTGGTGGGCGCTCTGAAAGAATGAGTGGAGCGAGAGGGCTCCTTGCACCCGGAGCTTTGGCGTCCTCAGCCCCCATGACCCCAAGGACCTAGGCCCAGGCACTGTTCGGGGTAGGGCAGTGAGAGCCCAGTCCTGTGTCTGGACCCCGCCTGTCAGGTGCCACCTGGCCACGTGCTCTTGCAGCTACGGGATTCCCCTCAAATCGATAAAGTGACAGGTGGGTCATCAGATTAGGAAACCAAGACTGTGCGCTGGGCCACGTGGTGGTATCGGTGATACCGCCGGGGGAAGGAATTCGGAGAGAGAGCCGCCCGTCCTGTGTTGCTCAGGGGCAGTGGGCTGGTTCGCACTAGGGGGAAGGCCGAACAGGGCCCTTCCGCTGAAAGAAGAGGCAGCCCTCTCCCACCCCCAGCCCCCCAGCCCCCCAGCCACGGGGTGGTTACTGGGGGCCTCCAGAGGTACAGCCCTGCGCCTTCCTCTCTCAACTACGCCCCCGCCGCCGTGCAGGATGCCCCTTCCTTACGCAGTGTAGGGGTGCGGAGATGCCCGTGCTGCCTGGAAGCTGGTACCCCCACAAAGGCCGTCTCGGTGCAGCAGAAGCCTCTGGTGTGTGGGGTGAGGTGTCCTAGGCGCACCAGATCCGCCCCAACCCGGCCGGCGCGTTCTGTCGCCTTGGCGAAGACCCCCTTCTGCAGCTGTCCCCGCCCCGGCCGCCAGCACCGGGAGGACAGGGAGGAGCGGGAAGGAGGCTGCCGCCGGCGGAGAGAAGGGGCGGCAAAGGGGCGGCTCGGAGGAGCCACCGTCTGCCGAGCGGGGTGGCGCTGAGAGGCAGCGCGCAGTTTCGGATTCTGGCCCCCGAGGAGCGTCGCCGTGGCGCCCTGAGACAGCCAGGTGCCCTTCAGCAGAGGGGGGTTCCTGGGAGACACCGGGTGGTGTGAGAGGCGCCGCCGGCGGCCGCGCCGCTGCCCTGGGAGCGCGCCGAGCGGGCTGCTGGGCGCGGGCGCCGCCGCGGCGTTGGACAGGCGGAGCCGGGGCTCGCCGGCCCGGAGGCTTCGTGCGGACTGCCTCAGAGCCGATTCTCCTTCCAGACCGGCGGCCGCACCTCGCAGCCCGCGTCGGGGCCAAGCAGCCGGCCCTCCGGGCGCCCCGACAGCCCTGGTGCAGATGGGAGGCCGTGGAAGGCGGGGGTCCCGCGGGGCGCACCGTCCGGGCGGGGATGGCGGCGGGGCGCCTGCGGGTGCCTTCTCTACGCCCTGAGTGGCCTTGGGAAAGTCCCTTGCCCTGCCCCTCCCGGTCCGAATGTCAGCCCTGGGAAATGGTGGGTTTAGGGCACATTCCAGAGCCCCTCTAGGGCTTTCTATGCCGGGACCAGTTTGCACTTGCCTTCACCCCGTTTCCCTGCTCTCCTCACCCTTACATACATTTTTGTCAGGGGAAATCGGGTAGTGTGGACAGACAAGGCTTCCCTGGACGCGGAAACAGGTCCTGAGGGTTCTCTAGGGTCTGTTCAAAGGCGCAGGGACAAGTAGGCAGGAGTTTTAGGCCGTCCTGCAGGGCCGCGGTTGAATGCAGGTTATAGGCCCCGGGCTGGGGCTTAAATGTGGAGAGGGCGAGCTGCGGGGTGTCTTTGTGCTCACTAGTGAACAGGCTCAAGCCAAGGCTCTGCGGCTCCTGGCCCCTGGGGCTGCTCATGTCCCCCCTCCCCGCCCCCATCTTCCCTATGTCCGAATTTACTGAGCACCTACTATGTGCCAGACCTCCTTCTGGTAGAACAAACTGAGCGCCTGCCTGCTACCCTATGGCTTACATCCCTCCAGGAGCATATGTTTGGGCATAATAAATGTTTACTGACTGGAAGGATGAATGAAGAATTGGTGTCTCGTTGGGAATGTGGCCCGAACCAGGTTAAGGCCAGCTGTGAGCAGGTCCCAGGACCTTTGTCCGTGGGCCGATGCCGGGGTTTGTGTGAGCATGAGCACAGAGTGGGGGTGTTCCCTGCGCATACTCAACTGGGTGCGGGCCCTGCTGTCCCACAGTGCTTTAGGAGCCGAGTGTACTGATTTGTACACACTCCTGTTGAAAGACAGGTGCCACGCCGAGCACTTGCGTCTGTGTCCCCATGCATGCGAGCTGTGTACCCACGAGGGCGAGCACCTGTGCTTTATGCCAGGGACACCGTGACTAAGTGCTGTGTGTCATGGCCTGTGGCCTCCCTTGCGACCAGTCAGGGCTCCTTGGGGAGACCGACTCATCGAGTGGCAGGCAGAGTCCCCCAGCGGCCGGTGGGGGTGGCAGCCACCCCCAGTGTCTTCCGGGGGCTCTCACTGGGTCAGCCACGCCCACCCACACTGTGGCGGGGTGTCCCCTCCACCCCCAGCCCCTGCCTGTGCCCTCTGTCCCCTGTGGTTCACTGCGGATGAGAAACCATCCTCCGTACCATCTTTACGTACGTGGCAGATCCCATTGACCAGACAAGCAAACTGAGGCCGGAAGAGCAATGGGGCCCCCCTGACAGGTTAGCGGGAAGGCAAGAACCGCGGCTGCGATCTCGGCCCACTGCTGGGACGTGGGGGTATCTGCGCGGGTTCATCCACTCCGCCTTCCCTGCAGCCCCTCCAGGACTCTGCACACGCTCTGTGCACCAAGTAGGGTAGTGCTTGCAGTCCCCCCTCTGCAGAAATAAGGCAGACTCCACCATGAATTCCTGGGGGTCACAGGGGTAGCAGGGACTCGTCCTGCAGGTGACCAGGCAGGGCTGGGACTCCTGCTCTCTGCCAGGCTCCCGGGCCAGGTTTCCTTTCTCACAGGGGAAACCATGAGGGTGCGTGCCGGAGGGGGTTAGGGGGGCCACGTGGCGAACCCCCTCTCTCAGCTGACCATTTGCCAGGAGCCCTGGTGCTGCCCCCCATACACAGTGGGGCACGGTGTCAGGCTGGGTGTCCCACCCAGTGTTGGAAGAGACACCAGCTGTCTGCTGGCCCAGATGTCCTGTTTCACAGACGAGGGGACTGAAATGCCTGATCCACTTACTCATCAGTCACCAAACTTGCTGTCCCTGTGCCAGGCCTGGAGGGGGATTCCGAGAAGCACTGGGTGTAGCCCCTGCCTTCAGGCCAGAGTGGGAGACGGACTGGTAACCCGGCAGCTCCCGTGCACCGGGCGGCGCTGGCATGGGGGGGCCCCAAAGAGGCTGGGCCCGGAAGGGCTGGGCTCTCCCTGGGGTGTGCGGTGGCAGGAAGGGCTGAAGGGCTGTCCCCGGGGTTTGTATTAATAATAGCTCATGAGGAGCCCCCCACGCCCAGGCGCGTGCAACCCCGCCCAGCAAGGGACGGCTCAGAGAAGTTGAGGGAAGTCGGAAGTCGCCACAGACCCACCGGGTTTCTCTGGTAGCTGGGAAGCTCTTGGCTACTTCTCTTCCTTCCCCTTTCCCCCTCTGTGCCTTCTCTGGATTTCAACAGATCTGCGTTCAAGTCCTGACTTTTCCGTGGAAACAGCCATGTGCCTTTGGAGCAGCCCCCTTAGTTCTCCCGTTCCACTAAATTCGTTTGGGGGCCCGTCCTATCAGGGAAGCGGGGGTGAGGATGCAGAGGACTAGTGTGCCTGCGGGTACATCCTGCAAGGTCAAGTTCTTCGCCTGGGAGGACTGAGGGCCCCTCTCGTTATCTACTCTTCGTGGGTGATAGCATGTTTAGAATAGTGGTGGTGGAGGTTCTGATTAGAATTCAGAGCGGGGATGGAGCCTTTGGGGTCCTCCCAGATACACGGGCCTCCCTGATGTCTAGGGATCCCCGGCCGTGTCTGTAGCCCCACCACGCTGCCACAGGGGTTCACATGTGGCTCACATCCCGGCACTGGGCCAGCCCCACAGCCCCCACCTTCAAGGAGGGAGCCCAGGGCGGGGCAGAGAAGCCAGCACGCCCGCAGCGCTGGGCACGGCCCCTTTCAGGACCCTGGGCGTCGGCAGTCAGAGCCCGGCACGAGTTGACTTCCGAGGCCCCGGTCTTCGGTGCTGTTTTTCCAGGCCCGGGATCGAGGCGCCAAGCGAGGCGGATGGGTCCTCCAGGACCCCTGGGAGGCAGAAGGCTGGTGTAACCCACCGAGGGGAAGAGTCTGGCATGGCTTGCCTGTGTCCCTGCCTCGGTTTTCCCATCTGTAAGACAGGGACGATAATGACAGGCCGGTGGCGTGCAAGGAGGAAGGGTAGAGTTGGCGCGGCAGCACGTCAGGCCGACGACACCGCGCACTCTGCCAGCGCAGCAAGCCGTGTGCCAAGTGCTGCTTGTGTGTGACTCCCCTGCACCCCAGCGCAGCCTGTGAGACAGAGTCTCTTACCACCCCGTCTCTGGATGCAGACAGACTCACGGACAACGAGTAACTCCCCCTGGGCGGTCTGATAGGAAGGAAGAAGGCAAGTTCTGGATGGTCAAGGGCCTGAGAACCTAAATGGTATTTTAGTTAGCCAGATGGTACGGGATTGAAGGGCTGGGTCTTCCACACACGGCCCCTGGAGAGCCCTGTCCATCTTCACGTGCGGAGACGCCGTGGCGGGGGGAGCCCAGGGTGGGCTTGAGGCCCGGCAGGTCGGAGTCCTAGACTGTGACCTTGGGCACAGCTTCTTCGTCTGTTCACGTGTCCTGCTGGGCCGCACTGAGAACAGGGGCCCAGGCATGTCCTAGGTGCCTCATACCTGTTCTAAGGGATTACTCCTTGAGTTTCCTGAGCCCCCGGAACTTGCCAGAACCTTTGGTCAGGGCGAGGTGGAGCTGAGGAAAGTGTGCGCGACAAAACACTCGGAGCATTAGAGACAGCAGGAGGCTTTTGCCTGTTTTGCTTCAAACTGTTTCCCCAGAGCCTGGAGCAGGGCTTGGCATATATAGTAGGTGCTCAATAAATGTTTGTTGATGACTGAATGAACGATATGGGGTGCAAACATGCTAGGAACTCTAAAGATCTTTCTATCTTCACTTCCTCCCTCCTTCCTTTGGCTCAAGAGACCCTGGCTTCGCGTTTTCTTGTACCTGGTGGAAAATAATTTATTTCTCGTCGGGGTCCGGCAGGCGGCGGGCAGGCGGCGTCGGGCAGGCGGCGTCCGGGTCGGCAGGCGGCGTCGGGGTCTGACAGGTCGCGTCCAGCAGGCGGCGTCGGGGCAGGCGGCGTCGGGGTCCAGCAGGCGGCGGGGACTGACAGGTCGCGTCCAGCAGGCGGTGTCGGGGCAGGCAGCGTCGGAGTCCGGCAGGCGGCGTCGGGTCCGGCAGGCGGTGTCGGGCAGGCGGCGTCGGGGTCCAGCAGGTGGCATCCGGCAGACATGGCACATTGACAGCAGACGGGCCGAAGGTGCGGCAGGGGGAGTCCCCGGGGAAAGGACAGGTGAACTGGGGCTTCGTGGATGTGGGCATTAGAAGTGGACCTTGGAGGCTGAATAGGAGCTCACCAGCGGAGGTGGCTGGAAACATCACATTAGACTCAGGGGAGAGCACGCGGAGAGTTTGGGAAAGAACAGGCGTGGGTGGGCAGGGGCAGGACGGACACGGGCACGCCGGGGCCTGAGCAATGGCGGGGACACCGCCGCGGGGACGCTCGCGCGCTGCGGAGGGGGTCAGGCCCCGGGGAAGGCCCTGGAGGCCTCTGAGCAGTGTAGTGAGAGGCCAGGACCCCAAGCTGAGTGCTTGCTGTGTTACTCGGGATGTCTGGGTTTTCAAAAATACCTTTCATTTTTTTATTGTGGTAAAATATGCATAACATAAAGTTTACCATTTTAACTGTTTTCAGCGTACAGTTCAGTAACATTGAGTACATTCGTAATGTTGGGGAACCATCACCACTGTCCGTTTCTAGAACTCTTTCATCATCCCCCCAAAACGCATTGAACAGTAACTCCCCATCTCCTTGCTGTCTCCGTGAATTTTCCTGCCCTAGAGAGAAGTGGAATCATGCCAAACATTTTTGTGCTTTCGTGTCTGGCCATTTGTAGATCTTTTTGGCCATTCGTATATATTTGAAGAAATGTCTGTTCAATTCCTTTGCCCGTTTTGGGGTTGGTTTTGTTGTTGTTGAGTTACAGGCGTTCTTTATATATGAGTGTATTCTGGATATGAATGACTTACCAGGTTTGTGATTTGCCATTTTTTTCTCTCATTCTGTGCGTTGTCTTTTCACTCTGGATAGAGTCCCTTCGATGCACAAAAGTTTGAAAATTTGGTGAAGTCCAGTTTATCAGTTTTTCTTTCGTTGCCTGTGCTTTCAGTGTTACAGCCGAGAAACCATCTCTGACCCAACGTCATGAAGAATGCCCCCGTGTGTTCTTCTAAGAGCTTTATCGTTGTAGCTCTAAAGTCTAGGTCTTCGATCTGCTTTGAGTTAGTTTTTGTATGTGGTGTGAGATAGGGGTCCAACCTCATTGTTTTGCACGTGAATATTCAGTTTTCCCAGCACCACTCGTTGAAAAGACTGCCCTTGCTCTCTTGTATGGTCTTGACACCTTTGTTGAAATCGGGTGGCTGTATATTTGAGAGTTCACTTCTAGTTTTTTTGTTCTGTCCTGTCAGTCTGTCTGTCCCCTGCATGCCTTCTTAGGTAAAACCCAGAATCCCAGAGTCTGGGGGACCTTCCTGTCCATCCCCTCACCTCCTGTGACTGACTGCCGAAGAGATTCAGAGCGGGGACACATTTGTGTTCCAGGAACCAGAGCTGTTAAGAAGGGGTGGAGGGCCGAGCCACTGGCCAGGGTACCAGAGCCATGACCTTGGCCTCAGCTCTTTAGGAGCCCCCACGTATATCAGCGAATGCTCCTATGGGAACATGGCTGTGGGGGAAATTCTCAAATGCTCTTAGGGTCCACACACCACCTTCCGAGAGGCCCAAATTTGGGCCCACACACCTAGGTAAGATGATCCCAGAGGCCCTGCCCCCGTGGCGCTGGAGGCTCTGTGCTGGTGGCCTTGTGTGTAGAGTAGTCCCCTCTTATCTGTGGGGGACACGTTCCGAGACCCTCAGTGGGTGCCTGAAACTGCAGATAGTGCTGAACCCTGTATGCACCATGTTTTCTCCTATACATGCCCATGACAACATTTAATTTACAAATTAGGTGCAGTGAGAGATTAACTAATAATAATAAAATAGAAGAATTATAACAATATACTGTTATAAATAAAGTAAAAGTTATATGAATAGCTTTAAGGGTTATGGTGCAAGATTTCATCACGCTACTCAGAACAGGGCACAATTTAAAACTCACAAATTGTTTATTCTGGAATTTTTCATTAAAAATTTTTAGACCGTGGTTGCCCATGGGTGACTGAAACCACAGAAAGTGAGACCGTGGATGGCGGATGGGGGACTGTTGTATCGAATATTTACTGTTTGATTCCTACCACAGCCACTTGCCGCTCCCAAGACTCCGGGGGGCTCCAGGGGCTACGTGGGATTCGGAGCCCCCAGTAGGGGTCGGGGTTGTGGAGCCATCATGTCTAGTGGAGTAATGGGAAGCCCCAAAGGGGTCTCTTGAGAGGCTGGTGCTTCCTGCCTTGCAACCCCCCAGCCCAGGTGATTGAACAGAGGCCTGCTTGAGCCCAGTCTCCCAGCCAAAGGCAAGTCTCAGGCACAATTTCTAGTGCTTTTGGGATCTGGTAGAAACATGGTTCATCCCACAATGGGGCTCGAAGTCTGCCTGAAACTTCAGATGCCTTTGGTTTGGGGACATCAGGGTAGCCAGAACCTGACACAGATTTCGGCCTGGACAGCTGAGTGACCTTGGACAACTTGATTGAGCTCTGTGCCTCAGTTTTCTTATCTGTAAAGTGGGAATAAGAATAGTATCTACCTTTGAGGAATAGGGTGAGAAGTAAATAAGGTAACATAGGTGAGGAGCTTAGAACAGTTCCAGAACAGAGTAAGTACGCAATGAATGTTAGCTCTTATTATTGGTAAGATTTTGCTGGAACTCTGATGACGTCAGACTGCTTAGAAATTTAGACAGATAGTTTAGTTAACCTCAGTGCATAAAATTGGAACATGAACAAATGATTACCAATTGACACTGTATGGATGATAAAATCTGTCACATGGGTGCATGATGAGAGGGGTGGATGCTGGCTGTCTGCCCAGCATGGAGGCAGGAGGGATCGAGGTGGGGAGGAGGGCACCCCGGGCCCCTCAGACCCTACAGGCCATGTCTGCCCAGGCTGCTGCAGCTCGTACCCCGGCATCACAAGCTGGGGCAGAACTTTCTCCCGCTTCCGCGTGTCTGCTTTCTGTGTTCCTCCGACCCAAAGCTTCCAACCAGGAGGTCCCCAAGGGCAGGGCTTGTGTGTGTTCGTCTCTGCCCAGGCACAGGACTGCGCACGGAGCATGTCAGGGGGCCCACCCTGGGCCCCAGCTTATCCATTTGTGATTAAGGAGCAGCTGATGAGTGTCACCCACAGGCCAGACCTGGACTCGGATCTTGCACTCAAACCTCACAGGTGTTAGCACCCCTCATTTACAGATAAAGCAGGAGAGACCCACAGAGAGCCAGAACCTGTGCAGCTGTGAACGGAGCCCAGGTTTCTGAAGCCAAAGGACCTTTTCCTCTGCACTCCTCTGCCTCTGGGGCTACTGCCAGCTGCTTTGGTGGCCTCATGCCTGTGTGCCCACCAGACACTACCAAGCACCTGGGAGAGATTTTCAGTGCACAGTGTAGCATCTTCCTCTCACCTGCTGGCATAATGACCGCAGATCCTGACTGCCTAGGCCCCATCCCCCTTCTCCCTCCAGAGCCAACCTCAGAGCCAACCCAAGGCAGGGCCCGTGTGTGGGAGCAGCCCATGGGTGAGGAAGGAGGAGCCGACAAACTAGGCTGACCAGACGTCCCATTTTAAACAGGACAGGAAACAACGGCACGGTGCCATTTCAAACAGGACATAGGGTCAGCCTACTGGCACCTTGAATTTAGCCCAGTGAGACTAGGCTGACCAGACGTCCCGTAGGAAACGGGACTGGACTGTTGTTTCCTGTCCCATTTAAAATGGGACATCTGGTCAGCCTGCAACAAACTCCTCCCTAGACCACGTGCTCAGCATCAGCGGCTGGATCAGGGAGGAGGGGCCTAATGGAGGAACACTGCCTGGGGGAGGCGAGTGGACAGCAAGGCCCGTGCTGGCCCTGGTGAGCCCACAGGACTCAGCCCCTCATAGAAGCCTCCACAGGAGCCACTTCCGTGCTTGCTGTTTCACGGGCTGATTCATTCCCCCAAGAAGCAGTAGCAGGTCGAAAACAGGAGTGCTCGCCACTTCTGCGAATTACGGTTTTCTCTGTAGAAGGCGCACACCATGCCCTTTAAAGGAGAGACTTATTTGAATTTTTTTCCAGTGCAAATGAGCAGAAATGAATGGAGGGAAAATCACATTTTCAACCAACATGTGAGTTGTAAATATTGAGATATGAACATTATTTAGACTTACTATATGTGGCACCGGGCAAAACACTTGGAACCTGCCCACTCTATACCCCAGCCATTTAGATGGACACCTTAGTTGCTTAGATATAATTATGTTCTAGAAATTTAAAAATTTTAACCCTCTGATAGTTTCCAAGGTGCAATTCTTTTAAAAGCAAAGAGGGAACCGTCTTATTCATCCTCATCAACCTGAGAAAACTTGGACTGGCCACCTTGCCATTCATTCAACCATTACTTTTCCCTTCTTGTTCAAGGGGAGAAAAGTCTTGCTTTTTCAGCTCGTAAATGATTCCTTAGGTTAGAAGGAACGCGCGGAGAAAGCAAACACTTGATTTGGGGGAAAGAAGCAGATTCTCTCCAGGTTGACGTGGTCCTTCTGCAGACTGAGGACAAGATGAATCCGGGTATTTATTCGCGGTCAGACTGGGTGACAGAGTTTGGAAAGACGCCTTCCCTGCCCGTGGTGAGGGTGCAGTCTAGTGGTGGAGGCTGCCATACATCCACTCTTGCAATGCTTCAGTGATGAGCAGTGGGATTATTAGGGGCCCTTAGGGGGGCTGGGAGGAGGGTGTGGCAGGGAATGCATGGGGAGAGAGGAAGGGACTCAGGCCTGGGAGGTGACCTGTGGCTCACTGGGCCCAAACGTGGCCCTGAGTCCCTGAGGTCAGTTTCTGCTCGACAGCAGGGTATGTTCTGGAATGGTCCCTCTTGCTCCTTCGGGTGGCATGACGGGTGGAGGGCACCCGAGGCCACCACTGAGGAAATGCTCCCCGAGCAATTAAACGTGTGTGTGCCGATGTAGAACGTCATCCAGACGCCGCCACGAACACGGGCGGGAGCAGGTGCTTGTCAGCAGTCCGGGTGGAGCCGACCTCCGCCAGCGCCGAGCCGCACTGGGATCCGTGCAGCCGTCTAGCCGGTCCGTGGCCACGCCCGCAAGCGGTGGCCTCGCCCGGGTCCAAGCGCGCTTCTCGGAAGCGTCTTCCTTCAAAATAAACCGGAAGTTTTAAAACATACATGTAACGAGATAAAGTTAACATCTGCTTTGACGACGGTGTCAGTGTTTCCCCCATTTACAGTTCTGTTTTCTAGAGCTGTGAAATGGTCTCTGGAAGGGGACCCCGGGGGCAACTTTGGGACCACGGTTTGTAAATGTCCTGGGCGGCCCGAGCGGGGGAAGTTAAGCTGAAGTGGGTGCACCTGAGGCAGGTAGGGTCCTGGCAGGGAGCCGTTTACAGGCCGAGTGACGGTGCTTAGCTCCGGCCTAACTGCCCCCAGGTGACGACATTAAGGCATCACGGCGATGCCCCTGGGCAGCGCGCGCTGAGCATCGGCCAGCCGTGTGCGTTCTTGTGCTCAGCTTCATGCTGACCTCACGACCGTTCTGGGATGTGGGTATTACCAGCCGTGCTTTAAGATGAGGACACTGAGGCACACAGAGGACAAGCCACTTTGCCAAGGGTTCCCATCAGTGGCAGAGCCACGGGGTGGCTTAGGACCCTCCTCCATCACCTCCTTCAGCCCCCCCCCCATTTCTTTAATGAGGAAAACGGACATTTCCTCGTCCTATTTAAAGTGCTAGCAAAACATAGCTTCCACGGACCCTTCCAAACTAGATTGTGGCCCCAAAGCCCCTCTTATATAGAGGTCTGGAGTTGCCCCTGAAAATACACCCCTCAGCCGACCCCAATGCCCCTGCCCTGTCCACTACCCTGCACCACAATCACTGCTGCCCTCACAAAGATGGGTCTTTGAAGGAAGGGGCCGTGCTTTCTTGGGCTCTGTATTCCCACCCCTGGAACTTTGCCTAGCACATAACGGGCGCTCCAGAAATGTTGCTGAATGAATGAATGAATGAAGCAATTAAGAATCAGGAGTCAAACCCAAGCCTGTCCTACTTCAGAGACTCATTGATTTCACAGTGAGTGCAGGATTTAAGCTTCTCCGTGTTCCTGCCTAGGGTCCCAAAGTGCTATTCCGGTGCCTCCTGGGCATGGCCAGGAGTGGAGGCCCAGGGGGATTCAGGGGAGATGTTTAAGGACATGCCCAGGCCACCCGGCTTGGTGGAGGCAGAGGCGGGCAATGGGCAGACCGACCCAGGGGGTGATTTGAAATGGGAGACACAGTCCTCCCACTGACAGGCTGCGTGATCACTCGGGGTCTTCATATCCTGTCTGTGAGGTGGGAAGTGGCCCGGAGTGGCCCCCAAGCTCTGGGGCTCACCGCTGGGGTAAAGGGAGAGTGTGGAAGGCTCCTTCTGCCTCTCTAGGCCCGACCTGTGCCAGCTCCCCATCCCCTGCAAAGTGCCAGGACCTCCTGTGGCCACATGAGGCACAGCTTGGGGATGAGACCTGGGCCAGGCCTGGAGGTGGGAATGGGAAACTTCTGGTTTCTTTAAGGTGAGCAGCTAACGGGAGCAGTTAGAGTCCCTTTGTCTGAGATCATGACCCCCACCTACCCTGGAAAACATCAGGAGGTGATGTTCACGGGTTAGTCATAAATGGGGCTTTTCATGGTGACCCTAAAGCTTGGTTTAGATTAGTCCTCTGTGATGGAAATTACTCCTAGGCTAAATTGCACCTTCAGTCACAAGGCTAAGCCTGACTGCACTCCCTCCAGGATCCCATCAAGAGTCATGAGAGGCGACAGGCACAACACTGGGCTTGGAGCCGGACCATCGGGGTCCAACGCCAGCTCTGCCTCCTCCTAGCTATGTGATCTTGAACAAGTGACCTCCTGGACATCAGGGGAGGATCACTGAATGCAAGAGTGGATGAGTCAGCACAGCTCAGACACAGGGATTATGTGATTGTTGTTTTTACTGTTGTCACCAGCCCTGGTGGGAGGTCCCTAAGACTTCTCACTTGGTAATTTATGACCAACTGAGTTTGGGGAGTTGGAAGTGCCCTGTTTTACCCAAAATGGAACTTCTTTGGTTTTCAAGACTCAGTTCAAGCCTATGCCGTCGCGGAAGCCTCTCTGATATTTTTCCCTCAGAACCGACGCTCCTCCTTGTGGACTCGCTGTACCTGGGACGCAGAGCTGTTGCCCGTAATACTTGACCAAACTGGTACTGTGTCCCCTCTCTGAGGCCATGGCTAAGTGGGGAGCTCCGTGAATGAACAAATAAGGGACTCAAAGGACAAACAGGCATACTAAGACACAGCGTGGGGGAGAGGGCAAGGAAAAAGAGTTCAGGGGCATAAGCTGGGGAATAGGGGGGACCTAGACCCAGATGGAGGGGGCCGTGGGGACAAAGGCAGGACGAAGGCCCTAAGGGACACCAGTTAGTGGGCTTTCTTTTCTTTCCAATTTTTAAAAATCGTGGTAAAATACACATAACATAAAAATTTCCATCTTAACCATTTTCAAGTGTGCAGTTCAGTAGTATTAAATATACAGCAGAACTCAAGCAACTGGCAAAAAAAATGGAAGAAGTAATACTGCATTTATCTGGCACGGGTGCCAGCTAACGGAGAGTCTACTGTATTAATAAGGTTGCACAACCATCACCGCCGTCCATCCCCATAACTCTTTTCATCCTGCAAAACTGAAACTCTGCACCCAATAAACACGAGAACTAAAACCCTGTACCCATGGAAGCACACACGTCCCCACCCCCAGCCCAGGGCCACCACCATCATTCTGCTCTCTGTGTCCATGAAGTACTCCTGTGAGTGGAGTCACACGGTATCTGTCTTTTCGTGACTGGCTTATCCTCTTAGTTCATCGACGTGTCCGAAGTCCCTTCTTTTTTACGGCCGAGTTAGACTCCGTTGTCCTGTATCCACCACAGTTTGCTCATCCTTTCGCCCGCTGATAGACACTTGGGTTGCTCCCATGTTTTAGCTATTGTCGGTGAGCTTTCTTCTCAACCACTTATAAAATAAAGAAGCAAGGAAACCTTACTCATGTAGACTCGCTGGAGGAGAGCCCCCAAAATTATAATAGGCCCCCCAAAAAGTGCTTTATTTTTGTAACTTTCCAGTTCCAATAGTGGCTTGACCACTGGCCCCCCACAGGCCCTGGAGGGGCTGTTACAGGAACCAGTTACTTGGGCAGTGATGCGGTCTCTGGGGGGCTGGGGAAGGGTCTGCTCCCCGAGCTGGCCTCTGCCCCGTGATGCCGATTGCGGCGCGCAAGCGCGTTTGCAGAGGGCGAGAGCGGGCGGCGTAGGCAGGAGCTTGTTTCGTGAACTCCTGCCTGGTCCTGTTCAAATGCTTACCCATGCTTAGGACAGGGGCTCCTGGATAAAGTGCTTTCTTCCCATGGATCGGTTTATTTCTAAGTTTTTTAAAAATTTGACATGATCTGTGACTTGAAGAAAGTGCAAAGGATCCCCGAACGCCCTCTGCGCCGGCGCCCCCGGCGTTAGCGGGTGAGCGTGTTGGCGGCACCGATGCCCCGGCCGTTCCCTCCGTGCACACATTGTGTCTGTGTGTGCTACCTACGCCCGTGCACGTCGCCACGCAGCGCGTCCGGACTGCTTCAGAGAAAGTTGCAGACGTAGGCCTCTTTACCTCCAAATGCTTCAGTATTTAGTGGAGAATTAATGCAAACCAAGACAGCGTTTGGGGTGATAACAAAAGTGGGGGTGACCCTGGACACAAGTCCTGAGAAAAGTCATTGGTCCACACGCGCCAGCCCAGGTGTCAATGGCAGTGCCTTCTGGGCCACCATGAAGGTGGGGTGTGATGGGGCCGTTCTCCTGTGACTCCCGACCTGTTCACCTTCCTCCCTGAACCTGTCTCCTGGCTGTCCTTCCCTGTCCCACACAGGATGTCCACCCCAGGAGGGCCCAGTCCAAGTCCCCCCAGGCGTGGGCTTCAAACCCTAGCTCTGCATCTTTCCAGTCCTGGGTTCTTAAACGAGTCGTTGACTACTTCCTCCCTCTGGCCTGTTTCTTGGGCTGTGAAATGGGGATATTTTACATGATTGCTGGAAAGAGTCAATAATCACTGCAGTGGTGGCCTAGTACTGGGTAAAACAAGATATAGGCCCCGGCTTTTCGGGACGGCTCAGGGCTAATTCCTTTTCCTTTCTTGGCCGCCACTCAGTTGCTGGTGACATTCGATGGGTCCCTCCTCTCCGAGCCTCAGTCTTCCCATCTGTAAAATGAGGATGCTCGTGAGGGCCACAATGTGGGAATTTTGAGGAGACCAAAATGAGTCAAGAATGTAAAAGCCCTCAGAACTAGAGGGGAAAGAGCTCTGTGGGAAGGGTAGGGAATCACCTCACCCAACTCTGTGCCCCGTGTAGTGCTGGGACAGCAGCAGACGCACAGCAGGGCTGCATCACTACTTGTTTGTCAAACCCTCCCAAGTAGGGCCTGATCTTTCACCAAATTCTAGAAACCTCATGGGGAATTGGGGCCCTAGAGCACCACCTTAGGCCAGAATTTTATTGGGACTGCAGTGCCTCCTGGTGGCCAGTGTGAGAAACTGCAGCCTTGATCTTGCCCAACTGGGAGTGTGGCCCTAGAGGCCTCCTGCAGGGGCCAGGGAACCCGCCCTGCGCTGAGCAGTTTCCCAGGACCCAGTGACTCCTCCTCAGTCTTGGCTTCCTGCAGAAGCCATGCCCTCTCCATAACCCCTTTCCCCCTACTCCCTGGCAGGGATTCAGGCAATACTGATTGAACCAAGGAAAGAAACAAGCCAGGAGTTTCGTCCACCACCACAGAAGCCCCGGGGCCACCTTTGGTCCTTCGTGCTCTGCCCTGTTTCCTTGAGGCCCCTCATCCGGCAAGATGCACTTTCCCACCCCCATGCCACAGCCACCCCTCACAAGCAATGTGTGCTGAGGGACCAAGGCCCAAGGCCCTTTCCCACAGGCACCCTTGTCACCCTCCGTGGGCTGTGCAAAGCTGCCTCAGCGCCACCAGAAGCAGGAGCCTAGGCCCTGACTCAGGATCCAGCAGAGCCTCGGGGAGGCCCCGCTCCAGACTGCTCGCAGCCTCGCAGGGCAACAGGCGGGTAAGCCGGCGTGTGAGAGCCGGGGCTGCAGTGTTTACGAGGTAAGCCGGGCCAGAGCAGCAGGCCGGAGGGAAGGGTCATCCTCCCCGGAAACGTGGCAGCCCGGCAAAAGCCATTCACTAACGGAGAAATACAACCAAGAAAAGGTTTAGCTTCACTGGTCATTTTAAAAGTGTAAATTCAAACAAGCTTTCGCGTTCATCCATCACACTGGCAAACACTTTAAAAACTGGTCTTGGACCTGAAGCAGGTGCGCACACTGCCGTCACTGAGGAAACTGGCATGTTTCTAGAAAACGATTCAGCCATGTTTGTCAGAGGTCTTAAGGTGTGCACGTGACTGAACTCAGTATTTCTAGTTCTTGGAGCTACTTCTCAGGTAATCACCATGAATGTATTGAGGGATTTAACTATAAAGGATGTTCTTCACAGGCCTGTTATAATTTCAAGAAGCAGAAACCTGTGTGTCCAACAGTAGAGGACTGACTGAATAAAATCGTTGGTCCGTGTGGTGAAATACTACGCAGCCATTTCAAATGTGGCAGAAGGATATAGAACAGCATCGGGGGATGCACACAGGATGGGGTTAGGTTAAAAAGCAACTGTTCGAGAAAATATGTTCCCCGTGTGTGTGTGTGTGTGTGTGTGTGAGAGAGTGTGTGTGTGTGCGTGACAGTGTGTGTGTGAGAGAGTGTGTGTGTGTGTGAGTGTGTGAGTGTGTGTGTGTGAGTGTGCGAGTGTGTGTGAGTGTAAGTGTGTGTGTGCGTGATAGTGCGTGTTTGATTGTGTGTGTGTTTGTGTGTGAGTGTGTGTGTGTGTGTGTGTGTGTGTGTGTGTATGTCCAGTTTTCTTCTGGTTTGTCTTAATTTTTTTTTAATTTTCATATAGAACGTAGGTAAATGCAATGAGAAAAGGGAGGCACAAAAGGTACAGAGAATGACATCCAGGTGGTAGTAGCCGTCAGTCAGTCAGGTGTATGAGGACAAACCAGCTAGGAGGAAGGGCACACGCAGAGACGAGCAGGCCGGACGCCGCTGGCGCAGGGCGTTGGGGGCGTGGAAGCCGGTCCATGGGCCTGGGAGGGAAGGGGAAGGGGCGGGTGTGGGAAGGTGTGAGGCAGGTGGGGGCCTGACCTTCCTGGGGAATTGTGAAGGCCACTGTGAGCCTAATGAGTAGGGATGGCAGATTAAGCCGAAAACCAACAGCAAAAACAGGATGCTCCGTTCAATTTGAATTTCAAATAAACAGTGAATAACTTTTAGTGTATTTCCCATGCAATACTCAGGACATGCTTAGCCTAAGAAAAGATTCACCGTTTCTCTGAAATTCTAACTGAACTAAGGCTGTCTTTTATCTAGCAGCCTTACTGAGTGAGGGTTGTGGGAGCATGAAAACCTGCACAGAGGACCATGATGGGAGCAGATGTGTGAGACTTAGACCCTCTCTCCGCTTGGATTTGAGGGTAGTGAGGCTGACAGCAGAGGAAGCCATCAGGGGGTCTGAACGTGAGCCTGAGCTCTGGGAGCCTCCTGTGTCCAGGGGCCTCAGGGTCTGGGGAGCCCATTTTGTGAGGACAGTGGCCAAAGCCCATCACACAAGGGGTCTTTCTTGGAAGCTTCTCTGCCCTTCCTCCGCCCCTCTCCACGTGGTGCTCATATTTCCCCTCCCAAAAAAATCACAAAGCAGTCCCTAGCACCCAGCCAAGGCAGGCATCATTCTGCATTCGGAGGGCAGCTTTCAAACATTTTAAAATGATAAAACAAGCTTGTCCACCATGGCCCGCAGGCTCCATGCGGCCTATGACTCCTTTCAATGTGCCCCAACACAAATTTGTAAACGTCCTTAAAACATTACAAAAAGTACACACAGATCTTTTTTTAGCTCATCAGCTGTCATTAGTGTGAGTGTATTTTGTGTGTGGCCCAAGACACTTCTTCCAGTGTGGCCCAGGGAAGCCGAAAGGTTGGACACCCGATGATAAAAGCAACTCCTGTTCATGGTAGGACAAATAGAAAATTCAGACCAGAAAAACAAAAAGGAACAAAATGAGCCCTTCTACCTGTACTCTTACCTTTGGAAACTTCTAGTATTTTCTAGGGACAATACTTAATATATCATGAACATCTTTCTAGGTACTAAAATGCTGTTCTTCTGTAACATCAGTTTCATTCATTTGTTCATCAGATGTTTATTGAGCACCTACTGCATATCGGCCACAATACCAAACATTACACAGAAGGGGTAAACAAAGCAATATACTCAGAGATATTCCTTATCGTATGAAAGGGAGAGACAATAAACCAAGGGGGGAGCTAAATAAATACACAGTCTGCAGAATAAAGAGTATCAGCATGGATCTTCCATCTATGGAAGTATCATCCTTTATTTAATCAATGTCCTATCACCAGATAATTTAGTCATCTTCAGCGTTTCTATGTAATGATGTCACAATAAACTTAATCTCTGGTTAATTATTTGTGCCCATCCATGATTGTTTTTTAGGATAAATTCCTACATGTGGGCTGTGTGGGCGAGGACATACAAACTTTCTACTTAATGAGTTTTTTCTTGAATATATCATATTTAAACACAATGTTGTATGTTCTCTGTCATTGCCATCTCTTTTATTTTTAAGATAACATGCTGTAAAATTAAAGTCTGGGGCATGTGCAGTGTTAGGAATGCTAACACATTCCCTTGGAGACAGATGCCCTTTGTGGTCACAGCCACCCCTCCCCCAGGCCCCCGCAAGCAGGGACCTGTTCTCTGTCTAATGCCGTTGCCTTTCCCACAATGTCGTATGATCAATAAGTGAAACCATGCATCATGCACTTTTTGAGACTGGCTTCTTTTGCAGGCCATCCTGCGGCCTGGGACCGTCAGTCATGCCACTGCTTGGACCCGTGGTCATTCCCATCATCTTTGCAGCACAGTTTGCTTCTTAGCTCTT
>PVJL010004268.1:0-134062 GCA_004026885.1 Lyroderma lyra
AACGTATGTCTGGTTCTCATTTTTCCAAGCCAATCTATTATGAGAAATAGTCCATACTATGACTGGTTTTTCTCTAGACATTCCTGAATCTCTCTTCCTTCAGCAGTTTGTTATATAAACTCTGATCTTCCATACTTTACCTCTCAGCAGGTTGTGGACCTTTGATTGGCGTAAAATTCTCCTAAAAATATTTTGTTCCATTAACTGAATAAGCTCTATAGGGAGGGAATGACTGTCCCAGCATAAGCTAGAAGAGTATTTCAAGTTAGGAAGTGAAAAAATAAGGCCAATGCATATTTCACAATGTATTTTTTTAAGAAAAGGAAATAAAACCCTCTGAAAGGTTATAAATAGGGTATATAAATGATTTTTCTTCAAGATTAATTTCCATGAATCAACCACAGTTGCCTTTTTCTTCTCCAGTCCTTCTTGAGTTAATTAGTAGCTGTAGTCCTAGTTAAGCTTAAAGTTCCCTTAAAATGTGTTCAGTAACTCCCTTGTTATTGTTTCTTACTAGTGCTTAGAGCTGGAATATGCCTTGAAATTCAACACCCTAATCACCCCATTTTATAGTGGAAGAAACTAAGGACCAGAAAGTGAAATGATTTGCTACAGTTCAGAGCAACCAAAAAGACTTTCACCCTGCACTGCTTCAGAACACTGAAGCATTTAATATAGCATGCATATTTTTGTTAATTGTGAAAGCTTTATTGTGTTCTAATTACTGAAGTTAAATAAATCACAAAGCTTTAACTAGCTTCACCCTGAAATGTGACCATCTTCATGATATGTATGCAGGGTGGGCTCTCATTAACCTTCCTCAGGGTTAAGCAGTGCTTAATTCTAATTGCCTTTATTTTCTGCTGGCCATTATTTGATTTATTGAGATCAGCCTAATATATGGTTTTCAGGATTTCAACACAATTTGGCGGTTTTTTGCAATGTAGATATTTTTCTTTTGCCCAAGGCAATAATAGACAGGGATGCAAACACTGCTTTAAAGAGGGTGTTTGCTGATTTACATATTTTAAAAGTATTAAGATCAAAGGTAATGAGAATTTAATCCATATGGCATGCAGAAGATAAATAAGAATATTAATACTGTATCAAATACTAATTAAAAGAAACACATGGATCTAATTTTAAGAATGTAACCCAGGGATGACATGTTCTTTGTAAAACTAAGACCTGATGCCCTTGTATGGACAGTTGTGGTGAGTTGTTTTGTTCCCCTCAGGGTGAACTACTGGCTGGTTAATATACTCATGTATAGCTTTCATAGAACCATAATAATTGTGAGACAGAGGTTGTGATTTAACAGTTTACAAAGTGCTTTCACATCTCTTTTCACATCTTTTTTGATCCTCAAAACAAAACATTCAGTTCCCTGAATACTTACCCCCATTTCATACAAGAGAAAATATGCTCATAAAGGCAAATGAACCTGAACCTAATCTCAATCTCAATCTTAATCTCTCTCTCTCTGTCTCTCTCTTTTCTCCTGTCTCTTCCTCTCCCCCTTCTCTTTCCTTTAATGATGATTACTCAAAAGGATACAGGGAGAAACACAGTTTCATTCATTGAGAATAATGGGTGTATAAATTGGTACAACATTTTTAGGGTATCTATAACTGTCTATACCCTTCATGCTAATCTCACTTCTATAAGTCAACTTTTAGGAAATAATCTGAAATATGGTCAAATATTTGTGCCTAAGGATGTGCATGACAATTATAAGTGAAAATTTTTAATAAACCAAGTGCCCAACAAAAGTGTTTAAATTATGGTACATCTTAAATGATGTAATAATAGGAAGCTATTAAAATCATGTTACAAAGCATATTTACAGTTACCAGCAAGTGTTTGTACGTAAATGTTAAAAAAAAAGTAGCATATAAGATATATAGTATCATTTTTCATGTATATTTACATATACCCACATATTTATATTTATTTTGTCTGTATCAAGGGTCAGGAAGTATTTTCGGTAAAGAACCAGAGAATAAATATTTTAGCCTTTATGTGCCATCAGGTCTCTTGCTCAATTCTGCAGGTATAGGGTGAAAGCAGCTTAGACAGTACATAAACAAATAATCATGGCTGTGTTCCAATAACACTGAAATTTGAATTTCATAGAATTTCCATGCGCCACAAAATTTTATCATTCTTTTGCTATTTTTTTCAACCATTTAAAATGGGTGAAACTATTCTTCGTTCATGAGCCATAGAAAAATAGCAGAGGGCCACATTTGGCTCAAAGGTGTGTAGTTGGCCAACCCCTGATTTACACTGTGGAAAAAAATACCCTGAAATCGTTAACGCTGGGTGATAGAATTGTGAGCGGTCCTTGTTTTCTACCTTAGTACTCTTACCTATATAATCTATATTTTCTAATATATATATATATATATATATATATATATATATATATATATATTACCCTTTGAGTTAGTATAAGGTAAGAATTCTTTTCTAAAAGAATTTGCCCCAAATTTGACACATGGTAAGTGACAGGGGCAAGTTTTACACAGAAAACCCCTTTCTATAATACCATGCCCTAGAATCTCATAGCTAGAATGGTCTTTAGAGGTCTATGAATAGACCAGCCCCTTCTTTTACAATAGACCAACCCTTTATTTTTTGGAAGTGAAGGATCCAAAATTTAACAGTTTGCTCAAGATACACACCAACCAGTAGCAGAGTTTCAGGTGGGCCCAGGCCCCCTGCCTCCCTGTACAGTTCTCTTGCCACTTTGTCCCCAGGCACCATTAGATGTGGGCAGGATGAGTGGGAGCCATCTTTTTTTTTTTTTTTTTTAATTTCCAAGTCACTTTCATTTTGTATGTTCCCTTTACTTTCTGGTCCCTTTTTTAAAAAATATCCACAGCCAATTCTGTAGGCTATTATGTGAAAACACCAGAGGACTGGTGTACTGTAATCCTTTATGAGAGAGCCCCATGTGAGGGATGAGGTGGCTGGAAAACAGAAACGTTTGTATAGTCCACGTTGTCAGAAAAAGAGTAAATTTATGAAGGCTCGGTTAGGTGGTGAACTGTCCGCCTTTCCCGGTGAGAACATGTCCCTGGCTGGCCCCTTCAGGGGAGCTTCTCTGCTCCCCAAGGCATCTTCCAGCCCTCCAAAACCTCATCTCACAGTTGGCCATAAGCTTAATTAGGGAAAGGGCAAAGAACTTGAGTTCTGCTCCTAGTTCTACCACTTAGCACTGCAGTCCTGAGAATGTTTTCAGGAAAGTTGCTTTGCTGAAGCTCTCTTGTCTTGCAACATTTTCTGATTACCTGTAATTATGTTGAGGTCACTTTGCTAGGCTAGCCTGGAGACAGTAGGATAAGTAAGTCACAGCACTGGCCCTCAGTGTCAGTAACTTCCCTGTCTACTTCCCGGTGTGTTGGGTATCCTAGTTAAGTTATCTGCATGAAGTATTTTGAAGACTTGAGCATTATGTAAATATGAGAGGTGATTTTTATTATTAGTGTCTTTGCTCCTCACTGAAAAGTCAAAGGCAAGAGGCTGAGGCTTTCACAGTGTTTAAGCAGAGAAGGCAGGCAGAGGGAAGCTCTGAGAGAGTTTTAAGATCTCAGGTTTCTAGAAATAAGAACAGATTGTCCACAGGTCCTTTTCTCCTGGTTGTCCGGCCTGTCACCATGTTAGCATAGGGAGCTGAAGGTGAAGCTGATGGGAGTTTTGTAGTTTCCAGGTTGTGGTTAATTTGAACTTGCAGGTGCTCTAATGATTCTGAATTTATATCCCCAGGATATTAGAAATACCAACTAAAAAATAAAAAATAAACAGGTTCCTATGTCCTTGTGAACACAAAGAACACAGTGGAACTTGTCCTATTTAAGATAAAGGTTTTTGGTATTTTGAAGGTGCAGAGCAGAGACAGGTTATAAAAGATAATTCTAGCTTGAGAACCCAAACAAAGGTAAAGGACTTAATCATTCTTTAATACTTACCATATTCACCTCATATGGGTTATATACACCCTGGGAGTGCTTAATGCATGTATATAAACTGCATCTTAATATAAGCCTGCGTGGTTCTTTATGATCACACATGTTAATTATAAGATGACTTCATTGTAAGGCTTTTCCTGGCAAGTAACTGCATACCTAACTCAAACTAGCTGAAACAATAAAGAGGATTTATTGGTTCACTTAATCGAAATGTCCTGAGTACATGAGGCATGACTTCATCAGGACTTGGGCTCTGTTCTTTGCAACTCCCTTAACTCTGCTATCCCGCATGGTTTAGCTTTAGTTTGGTTTTTCTTAAGATGGAAAAATAGCTGCAGCCCTTGTAGACTTTACATCTAAATAAAATCCTATTCATGTAGAGGTAGAGCTTCCTTGTCCCAGACTTTGATTGGACTACCCCTGACCAATCCCTCCGGGTTAATTGGCTGATGATTGGGTTGTATATGCCTATTACTATAAGAAAGAGAATGAGGTTTACCCTGATTTAGACCTATTAGGGCCCATTCCTGGTTCTTGGGCAGAATCAGTGTCTCCTGAATATATTATTGCTATGCATTGTGGGAGAGGTAGAATGGATATTAGGATGACACCAGTATTTATTTTATTAGTCAGGGTCCAGTCGGAAGACAGAAACTGTACCAATTACTTCAGCAGAGAAAATTTAACAACTCATTAGCTAACATTAAAGAACCGAAGAGGCGGAAAGGAATGCACTGCAGTACCCTGGAGAGAATAACTTTAGGGAGCAGCTACCAGTCCTAGAGTTGCTCCTCTCTGAGGAACAAAAAGAAGACGCTGTAATTGTTAGGACTTGAGCTCAGAAGAGGGGCCTCACAAAGCTGGAATCCAGACCCCTGAGGAGGGTCACTGCCCCGCTAGCACAAGTATCTGAGGGGATGCAGTGAGGCTGGTGCTCGTGGCATGGGGACACTGCAAACTGGAGCTAACCGTGACTGCCAGAGTCAACTATTACTGCTAGAACGAAAATCTGTGTCTGCAGTGATGCTGGGAGGAACAAGAAACAACCAGGAAGAAACAAGTCCCACCATCCCCAGGCTAGCCATGCAGTCTCCCTCCAGCACCCCCTGTTGGCAGAGCCTATAGGGAATCATATGGCAAAGGAGAAATATGATTTGTAAGGTCCTATCCAACCATCACGAAAAATGTGGAGCTGAGAGTAATAATAATAACATTAGGACTAGAAGGAACGCAAAAAGAAATTAGTGTGTTTGTATATACATGTGCATAAAAAGGGCAAGAAGAAAATACATAGAGCTGTCATAGTCCTTGTTACTGCAAATGAAATGATCATAAAGCCATAGTTGATGCTTATTTCGTACTCTATGATATCTCAAGACCTCAGCTTATGAGAATCTTTACCTGGCAAGATAACCCAAACCTCAATCCTAGAGAGTCTGAATTTTTACTGATTCTGCATCTTTCTCCTCACTGTAGTTTTCTATTAACTTTTACTATTAGATATAGAAATACTGAGAGGTACCCAGAGAATGTCCTGGGTTTCAGACAGAGTCATCTTTGCCCCTCTTGGGTAGCCCCGATTCCCTAATAGTCAGGATCAATCCATCCAATAGACTAATCCCTTTCTTTACCTGTTGGTTTAATGGCATAAGGGGCCAGAATGTCAAGTGGTAGTCTTATCTTCCAATTCAATGGAACCTTTATTGCATCTCCTGGTGGAAGCATTCCTTTCTTGGGTACCAAGACCTTCAAACCAGGAGAACTCAAAGTTCAATGGACAAGAAGCAAAAATTTCTATATGAAACTATTTTAATTATTTAGAAAGTAATTTTTAAAGTCCAGAATGGATTTTTAAATCATTATCTCTGATTTATTACTCCCCTAAAATATGTATTTTTACCTTAGACTTCAGTCTTCTGGAGGGCAGTCTGTGACTGGTTAATATTTGTATGCCCATGGGGCCTTTCATAACATCTGTAACCTGATAGGCAGTCAATAAATACTAGCCGAATATATCAGTAGATAGGTAGGTAGATAGGGGCTAACTGGTTAGTGTCAGAAGACTGACATTTGTTTTTTTCATTTTCATTTTAATATTGCTAGCTCACAAATGAAAGCTAGGTTTCTTGAGTCTCTGTACTTACGAATAAATTCTAGTAAGCTGTGACTCAGCAACCCCATTTATCAGTATTGGTTTGACGATTACTAGTATATGAATCCCTCAAAGGAGTTGTGGGTCCCTACTCCCCTTCAGCATGTCATGGCTTTTGGGTAGAGTTTAATATTACTGTGCACTTTAAAATGGAATATCTTAAATTTTAGAAGATTCATTTCCCTGTAAGTGACTTCAGCCGGGGAAACATTTCATTAGCTCCTCTTCCCAAATCCTGAGGAGTTTCTGAAATGTGAACCAAAATAGTCTTCCACTGCCTGGAGCTCCTTTGCAACATCAAACACTTAATGAAAGTGTTTTCCTCAAACCTTAAGCATTTCCAAGTATTAAATGTGAAGAGGAAAGATTTTGCTCTAACTGCAAAGTGTTCTACAACTGCAGGGTATATGAGAATGCGTGTGCGTGTGTGTGTGTGTGCATGTATGTGTGTTTCCTGTTTAATACTTCTGAGATAAAATTAATATTATGCCCAAACCCTCTCTAAACATGATTGCATAAACAATACCTATTCGGAGTATTCTGAAGGACTCATTAGGAAGAAGTAGGAGGGATGTGTTCCTTCCCCAGCCAAGCTGTCAACCAGAGAGAAATTGGGTTCTCGTGCACACAGGGTCATGGTGCCCACATAGGGTTATAATGTCTGAGGACCTAAGATGGGTAGGTTCGGAGGAGGATACAGGGGTGGCCAAAAAGGTGACCAAGCAGATTCATTTTAATTAGATCTGCAAGAGGGGACCCAAAAAACCCACAATTTATTTATAAAATAAAATTGTATATTCTTACATATTTAAACCTCAGTCACCTTCAAAGTACTCTCCATTTAATACAATACACCTATAGAAATGCTTTTTCCACTACTCAAAACGATTTTTGAACTCATCGATTTTTATGCCTTTCCATGCTTCTGCCATTTTTTGTTTCACCTCTTTCATATCTGCAAAACGTTATCCTTTGAGGACTTTTTTCATCTGGGAAAACAAAAAAATAGTCACTCAGAGTGAGATCAGGTGAATAGGGAGGGTGGGGCATGGGAGTCATGCCTTTTTTGGTCAAAAGCTGCTGAACACTCTACATGGTGTGGGCAGGTGCATTGTCATGCTGCGCACTGCTATTGTAAATCACCCATGATGAATGGGCAAACATGTTGAAAGAGCCTTGAAAAACAATTAACTGATGCAGAATGCAGTCTCTCAGAACAACACCGGCTGGTACACTGATGCAGATGGGTTCCTAGAACACTCACCTAGCGCTGGGAAGCCTGTACTACAAGGGGCCGGCCCTCCAGAAGATAATTCTGCATTTTCTGGGGTCCTCCATCGTACTTTACTAAATCATTATTTTAAGGGCTGCCCGGACTTTAAAAACAGAACAGCTGTTTTGTATTTGACATTTCACCCTCTCCTGAGCTGCTGTGAAGTACTTTGTTTTAAATAAATAATATCAAAAATAGTTTTCTGTGAGAGGCATTTAGAAACTTAGTGAACATTTTCTGTTGAAGGATTTCAAAAGCATCCTAAAATAAATACAGTCAACATTCTTAATTACTGATAAATTTTGCATTTTACATAATTTATACTTTGTTTAAAATGTATTAAATATCCTAGACTGTTAATATATGCACTGCATTATCTATAATTTTCACTCATTTCTCTGAACTAACGGTGAAAATATTCACCTGTTCATTTGTAAAACTTTTTTTAAAGAGTAGATTTTGTGGCCTAACTAAACAAACCCCCAAGGAATTGTGCTGTCCCCAGATGGTGGTGGCATTACATAGAGGACGTGGAAGGCTTACTGAAAGTTTGAAACTTTAGCAGGAGTTCCAAAGAACTTGGTGCTTTAATAGAGAAATGACTTGGTTATAGAATTTCTCCATATTATGTATGGGGAACAAGTTATTGTTTTTTAAGACTTTTATATTCTAATTAGTCCATAAATCCTGGGCAAACTAAAAGTTAATGGATTGAATTTAATTCCTCAGAGTGTGCGTAGAGCTTGTCACCATAGAAGCATCTTATTCATATAAATGCAGTAAGACATACTTTTTGGTTTTGTAAATTAGAGAAACTATGACCAGCAAAGTACTGGAGAATCAGCAGCACCAAACTGAAAGACTGGTGATTTGTAAACATTACTCTTTCATTTGTCAAGACCTTATAAAGTTATTTGAGCACAGTGGGAACACGTCCAGTTACAACCCCAATAGTGCTTTGGTTTTTATAATAAATATTTTCAAACACATAGAAATAAGAAAAATAGTACAACTCCCCCCACACACACCATAATAGGTCTTCATATCTAAACTTAACTTACTCCAAGGTTTTTTAATTTGAAATACTGCTGAATGCCCCCATTACCTTATCCTTCCTCTGTGACTCCTCTAGTATCATTATCCTGAATTGTTATTTCATTCCCTAGCATGTTTTTGACTTTTTACTAAATGTGTAGTCGTGGGATTCAGGACACACTACTCCATATGTCACCTCGACACATGGAACATTTCAAGCTGGAGGAATTTGAGAAATGACATGTGCCAGAAGAACTTACTGACCTCCCCCGAAGCAGGTCATAAACCCTCTTGCCAGAGGTGGCCTCCCTGTACCTGGAGGGAGGGAGCATCCTTATCTTTGAAAAGAAGGGACACAGAGAGGAGCCTGACTAAACACACCTTTTTAAGTTCCCGAAACTCACATTACTACAGTGGGCTCATCTTTGCCCTGTCACATCTTTCTACAGCTTTACACTGTTCATCAAACCTAGCATAAAAATAGTCAGTTTTAACCATTTCTTCAGTTCTGTATTTCCTTACGAAGGTTCTCATGTCATTGTAAAAGTTATATTAAATACATTTGTTTGCTTTTTTCTTGTTAATCTGCTTTTGTCCATTTTCAGACCCAGCCAGGGACCCTAAGAGGGTTAAGGAAAACTGACATGAGAGGGGGACCTAATTTTCTTTTTTTCCTATATGGATAACCATTTGGTCCCACTCCACTTGTTGAATCGTGTGTCCTTTCCCTACTGATTTGTAACATAGACAGTGTTTGTTTCCTATTGCTTCTGTAACAAATTACCACTAATTTAGTAGCTTAAAACAATACAAATTTATCATACAATTCTTGAGATCAGAAGTCCAAAATGGGTGCTGCAAAGCTAAAATCAAGGTGTTGGCAGGGCTGCATTCCTTCTAGAGGCCCCAGGGGAGAATTCATTTTTGTGCTTTTTCCACCTTCTGGATGCCTTCTGCATTCCTTGGTTCATGGCCCCACTCTCCATCTTTAAAACCAGCAGTGCCAGGCCAGCTCCTTCTCACGGTGCCATCTGTCTGACACTGCCTCTTCTGCCTCCTGCCTCTGCTTTTAAAGACTCTTGAGCGTACACTGAGCCCACCCAGGTAATCCAGGATACTCACCCTCTTCTAAAGTCAAGTTAACTGATTAGCAACCTTAATTCCATCCACAGCTATAATTTCCCTTCATCATGTAACCTAGCATATTCATAAACTCTGAGGATGAGAATGTGGACATCTTTCATGGGGCAAGGGGTGGGGGCATTGTTCTGCTTACCACATAGTTCAAGATTCCAAGTTGTTTCTGGGCTTTCAGTTCTGTTCCATTGATTAGTCTGTCCCTGTGCCAATACCACACTGCCCTAATTATAACAGCTTTATAATAAAATTTGATACCTGGAAGATAAGCACCACCCCCCTCCACATACCAGGTGCTATTCTTCACGTTTTTCCTGAATATTCTGGCTCTTTTGATCTCCTATCTAAACTTTAGGATTACCTTATCAAGTTTTAGGAAGTAGGTTACAATTTTGCCCTGAATACACAGTTTAAATTGAAAATAGTTTCTATCCTTATAAGTAAATAATATGGTACTTATTTCGTGTAGTCTTTTATATCATTAAATAATGTTTTTAAAATATTTTTCTGAGTCATATCTTTTCTTAATTTATTTATGATTTTAAAAAATATTTTATCTATTGCTGCCTAAACTAATTATCCCAAGACTTAGCAGCCTAGAACAATAAACAGGGATGCTCTCACAATTTCTGAGTGCCAGAATTCAGAGGGAGCTTAGCTGTGTGATTCTGGCTTAGGATTTTTCATGAGATTTAAGTCAAAATGTTAGCCAGGGCTGTGTTCATCTGAAGGTTTGACTGGGGCTGGAGGATTTGCTTCCTAGATGGCTATTGGAACAAAGCCCATTACTTACTGGCTATTGGCAAGAGGCTTCGCTTCTTCACCACATGGGCTGCTTTCTTGTCCTGATACAGTGGCTGGCTTCCACCCACAAGGGATCTAAGAGAGAAAGGTTAAAACCAAAATATCTTATATGACCCAGCCTTAGAAGCCACATGCTGTTATTTTTGTGATATTCTATTGATTACACAGGACTACCAGGAAGTTGGGAGGTGGGAGGGACCATTGGGGCCCATCTTGGAGGCAGGCTACCACACTATTTTCTGTTGCTGTTGTAAATGCATTGTGTTATAAATGCATTGATTTTTTTTTTTTTTGGTATTATATTTTTGAATTGGCCATTCTAGGGTATGGAAACACTATTGATTTTTGTATGTTGATTTGGAGCATCAAGTTGCTAAACTCTTATTAGTTTCAACAGTTTGTAGATTATTTCAGGTTTCCTATATGGCCTATCAGATTGTTACAAATAAGAAAAATTTATCTCTTTATTTTAAATTATACCTTTCTTTTTTCTTGCTTTATCACATTGTCTTGAAGCTTCAATATAATATTGAATATTAACAGAGTTAACTATCTAGTTCCAGACTTTAATGAGAATGCCTCTAAAGTTTCACCATAAAGTATGAATTTTACTATAAAGTTTAAATAATTTTGTGAGATTAAAATTACATTGCCTTCTATTTCTAGTTTGATAATATTATATTTTGTCAAAAGCTACTTCTGCATCTATTTAGATGAAGCACAGAACTAAAGTTCTACTTTAGAACCTATGGTTTAGTGTACTTTAACTCTCTAATTAGTGTGGCATATTGGTACTGTACATTAATAGACTTTCATTGATTGAACTCTTGGAATTCTACTTGATCATAATGTATTTTTTATACACTATTGAGTTTTGCTTGCTAATGCTTTATAGCACTAACTATAGTTTTGTAGCTTCTCCTCAGAACTTAGTTTTGTGGAGTCAATGACTTAAGTAAATGTTTTGCAGAACTTTGTGTGCAGAACCCTCACTGACAGAGCTCTTGGGCGTTCTCTCACTGTGGTGCTTGATTTTGGTCTGCCAGACCTCCTGTATGTCACCTCACTAGGGTATAATACTTCACACAGCTTGCCCATGCAGGAAAAGCTCAGGTAAACTTGAGTGCTATGTTCCTAAAAAAAAAAAAAATTACATTTATATGAATATATGAAAGTTTGCACTATGTAAGAGAATAAAATGTAGTACTCGGAGATGGAGTTCTTTTTACTCATTCTCATGAACAGTGGCTAAATGTCTGCAACAGTGGGTATGTAAACACATATGATATTACTCAATATTAAGAAAACTAGAAACTGGCAAGTCTTGGTTTAAAATTTTTTTCTTGGTTGCTGTATTTAGGTTTTAATTTTTGGTACTTAAATATGCACTGTGGCACTAATCTAATTTCTCCCCTCTTCTATTATAGAATCCCTAGTAGAGCATTCTATTCAATTAAATAATTCAATAAACAGAAAACTGTTATGTGCCAGGCATGAACTATTAGGCTATTGGGACATAGTTGTCAACAAGATAGTGTCCCTGCCCTCAAAAAAATTGCAGAAGGGAAGAATGACATTTACAAATTAAAAACACAAGAAGGATTATCTGAAAGGGGAAGTTCAGGAGGCTATGGGAGCGTACAGCAAAGGAACATAGCCTAGTCCAAGGGGTCAAGAAGACAGAACAAGCAAGGTTATAACTAAGCTTAGACTTAGAAGATGAGTAGAAATTAGGCTTATACAATATATTATAGCACGAGGTGTTCTCTCAGCAGAGGGAATGATGCAAAAACGGGAGAAAAGTGAAAGCAAAGAATATTCAGGGACCTGAAAGGACCGAAAGGAGTCCAATCCACCTGGTGCATAGTATACCAGAAGTTTGGAGAGGCGGGCAAGGGACAGGTCTCATCAACAGGCTAAGGAGTTAGGATCTTACTTTACAGGCATTTTCCATGACACCTTCATAGGGCTCTTTGCTCACTAGTAGATATTAATTAATGTTTGTTAAATGATTGACTGTAAAAGTCAGGTGGACTTCCTTCTCTCTGTGCATCTCCTCAGTAAGTGGGAAACTCTGAATACTGCTTCTCGAATAGCTGTAGCCAGTGCCACATCCAGAATCCCCACATAGGCAGATAGAAGAGAATGCAACCTGGCTAGAGAGCTGCTAGAAGACTAGCTTTGAAGCTGTGTTTGTACTGTAAGCCAGCTGCTTCTGCTATGTTGAGTGTTTATTGAGGTGGCTGTGGAAGGAGTGCTGGTGCAGATTATGGGGAGGGGCCCCAAAGCCATGCCAAACTGTCTTTCGATCTTGTGATTGGTTGCAGCCATCTGTGCACATGTGGGTCTAGCTCACCCCTCACAATTTTAGTTAAGCAACTTAACCTCTATCTGATTTACTATTACAGAAACTAGTATTTACTTTACGTACAATAACATTATGCTTTTGATGATGATGGCAAATGTTAATGAGCTATCAGATGAGAATGTTTTATGGTAATTTTAACAAAACTAACAACAATACACAGTGAAAAGGAGTCAAAAGTTGTGTATCATTATTAACAAGTATAAACAACCCCAAAAATCAAGGATCATGTTAATCTAATGTAAGATTTGCCCCAAGGTTGGGCACGCCAACAATTAATTGTAAGGCAGCCTGTTGATTGACAAATTACCTTCTATCTACTTTTCAGGAAGTAAAAAGAAATCTTTGTAGGCTCAAAGGCTTTTTCATGCAACATAATTTCGTGCAGAAGGAGGTCTAGCACTGTAATCGGATTCAAGTTTGTGATGGCAGGCGCTGTACTACCAGTATGTCTGAAAATTTTCCAAAAAGTAAAGGGTCAGGAGCTTGTAGGGTTTGAACCACTCAGAGAAGCATTTTGGGAAAGGTTGAGAGTAGAAATATGAAGTTTAGTGTACAACTGCTGCTTCTTTTCTTAGACTCCAGAAAGAAAACAGGAATACAGGCTTTGGGGCAAATGTGTGTGGGATGAAGTCCAGCCTTGTGGGAGGAGCACTGTTTTGAGGAAGCCGACCTCACCACCCTTCTCTCCAATTCTAAACTCATTGCTGGGGTCACTGCATTTAAACACCTATCTCTGGTTAGTCCTGTTTCAAACCGCTGGGGCACAGCTGCTCAGACGGGCAGCCCTGACTTACAGCTGCCCACACTGTAATTGCCTTCCCTCACAATTCTCCTTCCCCGATCCTACCCACTTTTCCTTCCTCTGCTTCTTCTCTCATCTATTTCTTTAAGAGATAAAAATCTCAGCATGGGATGTGACTTCTAGGTCCCCCAGAAGAGTGAAATAAGGATTTAGCAATAGGGATTCAATATTTAAACCTTTTTTTAAGAAAAGTAATTGTCATCACTGCTTTTCTGTCTTAAGACCCAGGGGAGAGGAACAGTGGGACTTTCTCTTTCCTCCTCCCACAGAATGCCCTCCTGACCTTACTATACTCTCTGGAGGTCGACAGACCCTTTTCAGCAACAGCTCACTTCAAAGGGTGTAAAAGTCAAAGCTTGGCTAGTAGACACAAACCCTCTCCACATCTTCAAAACCAGCCATGGCCGGAGGACTGGGAGCCCAACCTTGCCTCAGGACCCTCTGACCACTCCTGCCACTGCCCTTGCCCCTGGACTGCCACACAGCAGACCCCACACCTCGTGTCCTAACAGAACTCAGTGGACTCTAATTTTAGTGTTTGAGCATTATTTGTATGCGTAACTAACACAGGTCTCCCCCTCCAAACTAACAGATTCTTGAGAGTGGGGACCAAGTCTCATTCCACCTCTGGTCCGCACTGAGCCCTGACCAGAGAGGAGGTGCTTGGAGGAAAAAGCTCAGCATCACCTGTGGTCAGAGGAGAAGCCCTCAGTTAGCAGTTGGGCCTTTTCTCACTGAGCCCTCTCCCACAGTCGTTAGGAACATTGCATCCCTTCTAAGTTTGCCATCACTATTCCACTGGCCACATCCAGGGTCTCCATGAGAAAAAAGAATGACAGGTCAAGGCTGGAGGCATCACTTTTTGTGAATTTTCATTTTATGTAGGGTCGCTGGTCTTTATTCACAACTGAAACCAGGCCTTTTGTCTGAGGCATCCATTTCTATAAGAATTGAATTTCTCTGTAGAAAAATCAAGGCAAGTACTAGGATTGTTAACTCACAGGAAGTAACAACAAAAATATTTTTTGAGCATTTTACTCTGTACCTGCACCTGGGTTAAATGTTTTTCACCCACTACCTTAAATAAGACAACATCTGTATAAGGAGGTACCATTATTCTTCTCTCATGAGGAAAGAGGTTTAGTATCTTGCCGAAAGTCGCACAGCTGGCAAGCAGCACAGCCCAACTTCAAACTCTGGCCTTATGGTGAGGGGAGAAAAAACCGTTTCTACCCAAAGATGTTATTTTACATACACAGCAATAACCTTTTACAAACAAAAAAAGTCAGAAAGCAAGCTAATTTACAAACCACCTTTTCGTTTTCAGTGTATCCTGGCAAAGAGCAATTTTCATCCTCTCCTCTGCCTGTCTTGCTTTCTTTTCCTCTGTCTGTAGTTACGTTCACACAATGGACCAAATCAAAAATGTATGTCCCATATATATGCGACCAGGCATCTGGCTAATTAAACAAATCTGAATTTTTTATTTGATTTTAAACTTCTCATCCAGGATTATGGTTCCCCTGCGGGGCTCAATTTTGTGGTTTATCTCCCTTCAATAAATTTGGAAAATATTACAAAATGGAAGTGGATGAGGTACACATATTTCTACACAGCTGTAGGTAAAGCTTTTTGTTCTCATTTTTGTTTTCTCTTTTTCAAAGAAAAGCAGAATCTGTGTACCCATTACCATTTTCATGAAGTATTTACCAATTAGTCAGAACTGTGAACTGGTTGATATAATGATCTCTCATATGATTTATGCATAACTTTTATTAATTGAGCCTATGGAGATGAAGGGTAAATAAAATTAATGTGGAAAATGTATCACTTGTCATTCCTTTAAGGAAATGCAGTTCTTTTCAACTGCCTTTGCTGTTTTTCTTCCTTTAAGTGTTTCTTCAATTTTAGGTGAAGGGTTATGTAAGAAACCTAATCAGAGGGATCGGGTGTTGGTTTGGACCTTTCACACTTGTTAATATGGTTAACAAGACCTTTTATTGATCCTTAAGTTGATTCTTAAAACTTGAAGTATTTCAAAAGGAGAAGGCAATAAGTTTAAGTTAAAAGGCAACAGAATTTCTGCCATTGCCATCAGCCAAACAAGCTGCTGATGAGCTATTTTAGGTTGTCTGCCTTTGATTCTGACCCTTAACAGAAAAACTAAAGTAAGTCAGTAGACACTAGGTAGTTACCCTAGAAACCTGGACGCTTTCAACAAGTCAGCATAAGTGAGAACATTTCCACCTTCTGAGCACCTGAGTCCCAGGTCCATGCTATTGACATTATTCCTCTTGTACAGCAGCACTTCTCAGCCTTGGCTGCACATGGGAAGCACCAGGGGAGCTTTAAAAAAAAAATAGCTACCTGCCTGGCTCCTACTTCCAGAGATTCTGATATAATTGTTCTTGGGTGTGGCCTGGCTGTCAAGATTGTTTTAAAGTTCCCCAGATGACTCTCATGTGCAGCCAAGGCTGAAAACTACAGCTCAGAGACATACACAGAGAGGACGCCTGATAAATAAGTCTTACACATAAATCCCAGCATGTCCTTGGCTTGCAAATGTTTCTCCTAGCCAGAATAATACATCCCAGCTGAATAATGTCTTATTCGTAGTGATTTTTGGTGACCTGAGCCAAAAAGAGGTTTCAGGAGTCACTTGAGCATGTCTTTTAGGAGGACCAAAAAAGTATCTGTTCTTACATCTAGCTCACCTCTGAAAGCTCAAGACAGGAAGAAGCAGCATGGTTGAACAGTCTGCTCACCTTTACCACCAGACTGCATTTTAGAGTCTTCAGCTTTTGCAGAGCCACCCTCACCTGCGCATACCTTTCATGGTTTTTCAAGAGTGGACACAGGATCACATTGGGCACAGGCATGCTCTTGAGCATGTCCCCTTGTGACATTTGTGAGAGGACTCGCCAGCATTAGGAATATGTGGATAATAGAATTGACCCAGGTGATCAGAAAACCTATAGCTGTGGCCTTATTAACAGCAGTCTCTGAATAAGCAACTGAATAAGGAAATAAGTAGAATCACAGCTCTTGGAGTTAGAAATCACTTCAAGAAATCACAGGGTGTGTGTTCAGGGAGAGAAGGTTTTATTATCCTCACTTTGGAAAGTGACATCTTTGGCAAAGTGAATTTATTAGGCAGTGGAGTGGAAATAGAAATTAGAATGCAAGTCTTCTTCTGGTACAGACTATTATAACCCAATGGGAGAACTCTGTGTTGCTTTCTGTTTGGTCTTTGACTTTGTAGCCGTTATGATTTGGTCGCCTTTGCCTTGTGACCTAACGTTCACAGGCCCAGTCGATTTTCAGTTCCTCTGCACTAGACTCAATAAAAATAGGAGGCTGAGAGCAGTAATTTTCACAGCAGCCTGGGCCTTACCAAAGTGATTTATGTGTTTTTGCTTGGAGACTATATTTTAATGCTGAGATTTTTCTGATTATCTTTCTGTGTGCGCCCTCTCACCACATGGGCTCTTAATTTAGAAAATATTCAGCAATTACATGTGGAATTGATACTTTACATAAAAGCAAAAATGGTGCCTGTTATGTATGTTACTGAAAAATTCGACATCTTTTATTTTTCTGGCAACAGAGATACGTGACCCAAAGAAGTTGCTCATTATTTTTCATTTTCTGTGAGATGAAAAGTTCTTAATTTAAAAGCGGAGTTGC
Organism: Lyroderma lyra; assembly: GCA_004026885.1. Lineage (NCBI taxonomy): Eukaryota > Metazoa > Chordata > Mammalia > Chiroptera > Megadermatidae > Lyroderma > Lyroderma lyra. The sequence continues at coordinate 17,233 of PVJL010004268.1, forward strand.
CCCTGAAGAAAGGTCACGTGGTGGAAGTTTTGGTTTCAATGGTCCTGAAGACTTTGCCAGGCACCAGAGATTCTGCTGTGTGCTCATAAAATTTAATTATTGATGGCTCTGAATCAAATCTAAATTTGATTTAGACTAAATCTAAAATTTTGTGCAATTAATTTTGCTGTCAAAATCAGATACTTCACAGCTTCATGGAAAGTAATTCTTCTAGGAACTGCTACTTTGACAGTTGAATATCCAAATATTTAACATTTTGTATAAACAACACTTAAGTAAAAGCTTTGGAATTCAATTTTTTTTTTTTTAAATGAATGGGTATGCCTTGCCAGGTCCACCCAATGTTCACAAAGTTAGAATTTCAGCATGTGTTGAAGGGGCACTTTGTGATATAGAAAAGTAATGTCAACCAACTATAACAGAAGGGCTTCAATATTAGATAGCTTTTCACCTACCTTTGCAATGGTGCATGACATGGGTTTTTTTTTTTTCCATTTTTTTGTTGAATTTACATTAACACAGGTAAAGGAAAGAAAACAATTACTCCCAAACCCAAAACCATAGAGGATTTACAACTGTATTAGCTTGGTCAAAATATGCCTCAAATTTGTTGCTCTCTGTAGTTAACATTCTTTATCACAAAAACTGTCCAAATTACGGTGAATTCAGAGGCAAAAGTGATATACATATACACACACACACACACACACACACACACATACACACAGACACATATTTTACATATATATATAAACTATACACACATATTCATAGATACTACATATATACACATATATATAATATATATTATTTTCTTTATAGGTAAAAATACATATTTCTCATATGTATAATATTTACATATAATAAAATTGATTTTGTTTATGTATATAATGTAATATGTATAAAGGAAATTGGAAGTTATGTTCAAGGACAAAAGTCTTGGTAAACTTACTTTCTTTGACAGCAGTCAAAAGGCATAGGGGAGTGAATGTTTCCTATGAATAAAAGGACAAAGATTTAAAAATTGGGAGTATTTTCTCAAAAGTTTTATGCTAAATTTTCTCCTTTAAGTATTGACACCCTAAGGTGTTAGGAAACAAATATTATGCACTACTTCTGGTAATGGAAAGAGAAATATTTGTGGGGGAAGTTTAAAGAAAATACCCTGGTTTGAGAACTGTAGTACTTGGTTAGTGCCTGGCTCCTTCATTAAAGCTAGATTAAAAATAAAGTATGTTAATGTGGAGTTGATGCCATAGTTAGGAACTTTATTAGATGTAAAACCAAAATATGGAAACCATTCAAAATGACTCCTCTCCATCAGGACCTCTAGGGTATTGTGAAAAACACGTGGCTGAACTTGCTCTATGCACCCTCACTGTCCTTCAGATTTTTTACTTTAAAGTGGGATCTTTGAGTCAATTAACTTGAGAGAATGTCCCAATATTCAGAGACCACAGATTTCTGCCACAATGGGCTGAGAGAAGAAAAAGGTCGTAAAACCACATTTGCTCTCAACATTTAGAAGTAAACATCATCAGAGCTGGCCCTTCGGATTCTTTATTATTTCTCCCTCCCTACTTGGAACTGTTCCCCGCAATAGCCTCAGGCATGATAATTTTTTCTTTTCTTAGCAAAATCTATTGACATAATTATTAATTTAGTTTTTTGATTGCTCTCTTTTGAGCACTAGTGGATTCCTGTGGATTTAAGAGCTTGTACAGTATCAATATATGCCTGCAGTTTTAGACCTTCACAAATGCTAATCTCGTGCTCAAGAGGCCTAAAACTCATGAGTCTCTGTGTTAAAGGTACATAGGGCTTCTATTATTTCTCATGATCATGCTAAATTAGTTTAAACCACTTTCTCTGAGATCAAAAATTAAAAATCAAAAAGGTGTTGGGGTTGTAAACCACACCTTTTCACATTTCAGTGGACAAAAGAGATATTCTGTGAAAACATGAGGTTAATGACAGCACGGGTCAGGGATAATGAGGGATGGCTAACAGCCATCAGTTGGCAGGTCCAGTGCGGTAAGAGAAAGTGAAGCAGAATAAGACAAAAGACATTTTTTTTTCTTTCTTGGCAGATTCCCCCTACAATTTGACAAGCCCTGGAATCATAGAACTTTAGAATTAAAAAGGATCTTAGAGGTCATCAAGTCCAAGTCCAACCCTCTTGTTTCACAGGAGAGCACACACTTTCTGGCTAACTTTCTTAACGTCTTCTCCCACAGCCTTCTGCTAAAAAAGCAAGGTATATATAGATTGTACAAATATTATGTATCAAACTCATTTAAAATGCATTAAGCTTGAAAGTGCAAATCTAGAACAAGTTGCAGGTGTTTTGCTTTCCAGCAGAAGCTCTTTACATTTTGCAGTTAACATGTAGTCACTTCTCAACTCAAGGCAGTATACAGCCATACCTCATTTTGTGCTTTGCTTTATTGAGCTTCACAGATCTTGCATCTGAATGCAAATCCACCAGCAGCAAAAAGATTACGACTTGCTTTAGTGTAACCTTTGCTTTATTGCAGTGGTCTGGAACTGAACCCACAATATCTCCAAACTTGTATTCTACTTACTGAATACTCACTCCACACCAGGCACCCCCACACACACAATACATTTTCTTATTCAGTCCTCAATATCCCTGCTGAAGAAGATTTTTTTTAACTCCCATTTACACATGTGAAAAATGAGGCATGAAGAGGTTAAATCATTTGTTCAAAATCCTATAGCTAGTGTTGAGATTGCAGCCAAACCTATCTGAGCAAAAGCCCTTATCATAACGGCACTGCCTCTAATGTGTATTGTAAAATCACTCTTACCTATGCCTTTCTGTTGATAGAGGTGCTTTTGGAGGATGTTTTAGGTGGGATGGGATAGAAACATCCCTAACAAGCTTTATATTGGAGTCAGGTTGATGGGCCAGCTCGGCAATAATAACAAAACTGCTCTTCGAAGACAGAATTCAAGTGATAGTTCCCATTCGATTTCCTTTATTTTTTGTTTTGTTTTGTTTTTTTGTTTTTGTTTTTGTTTTTGTATGTGGGTAGTTCCCTGACTGGGAATCAAACCCAGGACACAGTGTTGACAGCGCCAGCGCTGAAGCCTTAAGCCACTACACCACCAGGGAACTCCTTGATTTCCTTTAATAAGCCCATTCTCTGTGCCCTGGATAAGAGGAAATGGAATCAAGTACTTGCAGAATGTTAGACCAAAAGGAAACATCAGAAAGTCTCTCCAGAATTCTACATAACCTCATGAGAAAACTGAGGCTCAGAGAAATTAAGAGACTTGCCACCATTTTTAGATTAAGACAACATGAGTGACTGGATTGGCAGGGAAAGGGAAGGAAAGCCAGTTCACACTTACTGAGCACTTACTGAGCACCAGGTGCCTTTTGAATATCATTTCCTTTCATCTGTCTCTTGTAATGAGGGCAGGGATCCTGTCCGTGCTGTTTAGTGATATATTCTTGGGGCCCATCATACAGCCACGATAGATACTCTATAAACATCACTGACAGTTTGAACACAGTAATGAATGAATCCTTCACCAACTTTAAGGACAGCCTTATCATCTCCATTTTACAGATGAGAAAACTCAGGTTCACTGACCCTGACATAGCTTACCCAGATTCATAGAGTTTTTCTAAGTCCACTGACTCTAGAGCCCACATTCCCTCACACATATTAGCATATCAAGATATATTTCCATCTCCAAACAGATAAATAGACCTGAATATCAACTTTCATTGCTTCTCTCTCACCTCTTAGCAAGATCTGGAGAACAGAGACAAGAGTGAAGTTCTTTTAGTCCTACAGCATCATTATTCTCAAAAAATATACTGGGATCCACTTATAGTATGCTGTGAGGTATCATAAATAATTAAAAGAGAACAGCACATCTTAAAATAAATGAGCTCCATACACTTGAACATGATGCAGCTTTGGCTTTCCACTGTTTTATTTCCAACTCTCTCTGATGTGCACCCTGGTAGTCATTACTCAGGAACATCTGTAAGATTTTCCTATGTCATGAGATGTCTGGCCATTTTTCATAGAGATTATTTCATGGAGTTCACTGATTTTGTACATTGTGATATTCATAATGACACTACAACCAACAACTGTTAGTGTTGTTAACCCAGGATTTTTTTCTCCTATACTTCTGATCATGTCACCTTGCTTCCTTTGGGTAATTGTCCCCCAACACACATGCTCTCTAGTAAATTATGCTAACTCCTGGTCAAACTTTGGATATGTGACTGAAGTCTGGTCCATCAGAATAACTTATCCCCTCTGGCCACTGTGATTGGTCCAGAGGACAAATGCCTCAAGTTAGGCCTATCTGAGATTTTATATATGGCTACTTCCCACCACCCAAATCACATCCTCTGGTCTCACTGTTGTCGTCACCACCACTGCCTAATAGAGAAAGGCTGTACAAGGTTAAGAGAGTATAGTTAGTTTATGGGGAGGAACAAAGTCTAGAGATGGAGGGAAAGATAGACTAAGCATACAAGGGACAGTAGGATACGTGATTTAAGCCCCTGGAAAATTTGAAGCCAATTCCTCCTCCAAGACTATTCTGTGAAGTAAACCAGAATAGTTTCCTGAGTTTAATAAGCAAATTTGAAATGGTTTCTATCACCAATTTGTGCTTCTTAATCCTCTCCCCATTCACCCATCTTCCAATCCCCCCATCTAGCAACCAACAAAATGCTCTCTGTATCTATGAGATTTTTTCTGTTTTGTTTGTTTATCCTGTTCTCTAGATTCCACATATAAGTGAAGTCATTTGACATTTGTCTTTCTCTGTCTGACTTACTCCGCTCAGCACAATACCCTCTAGATACATCCATGTTGTTACAGATGGCAAGATTTCATTCTTTTTTATGGTTGAGTAATATTCCATTTTATATGCTATGTACCTCCTCTTTTCTATCCATTCATCCATTGAAGATGCCCAAGTTACCTCCATATCATGGCTGTCGTAAATAATGCTGCAATAAACATATGGCTGCACATGTCCCTTGAAAGTAGTGTTTTGGATTTCTTTGGATAATACCCAGAAGTGGGATTACTGAGACCTTCTTTGCCTCTCATTATATAGCCTTTGTTTTAAAGTCTATTTTGTTTGGTATAAGTATTGCTACCCCAGCTTTTTTTTTTTTTTTTTTATGTTTTCATGAACTACCTTTTTTCATCTCTTTATTGTCAGTCTGTGTGTGTCTTTCAATCTAAAGTGAGTCTCTTGCATCCAAGGGTCTTGTTGTCTTATCCATTCAATCACCCTGTGTTTTTTTATTGGAGCATTTAATCGATTTACATGAAAGCAATTATTGATAGATATGTAGTTATTGCCATTTTATTATTCATGTATTTTATCTTTTTTTCTCCTTCTTAAAGAAGTCCCTTTAACATTTCTTACAATCCTGGTTTGGTGTTAATGAGCTCCTTTAGCTTTTTCTTGTCTGGGAAGCTCATTATCTGTTCTTTAATTCTAAATACAGTCATACCTTGGTACTTGACTGCTTTGAAACTTGTTAAATTTGGTATGTAATGCATTTTGACATGAAAATTTTGTCCCATTACCTCCTTGATACTTGTCGCACCTCCCAGAACCAATTAATGACAAGTACCAAAGTTACCACTGTGGTAACCTTGCTGGGTAGAGTAATCTTTTTTTTCCCTTGGGTGGTAGTGGTTCCCTGACTGGGAATTGAACCCAGAACACAGCATTGAAAGTGCTGAAGCCTAGCCACTACACCACCAGGGAACCCCTAGAGTAATCTTGGTTGTAAGTCCTTGCTTTTCATAATTTTGAATATTTTGTGCCAGTCCCTTCTGGCCTGCAATGTTTCTGTTGAGAAATCAGCTGACAGTCTTATCGGAACTGCCTTGTAGGTAACTAACCACTTTTCTTTTGCTGCTTTTAAGATTTTTCTCTTTGTCTTTAAACTGCGGCATTTTAATTATGATGTGTCTTGTGTTCATCATGTTTGGCCTTTTTGGGTTCATCATGTTTGGGACTCTCTGTGTTTGTATGTCTATTTCCTTCACCAGATTAAGGGAGTTTTCTGGTCATTATTTCTTCAAATAGGTTTTTAATTTCTTTCTTTCTTTCTTTCTTTTTTTTTCTTCTGGTTGGTTCCCTGAATGGGGATCAAACCCAGGCTGTGGCGGTGAGAGCACCGAAGCCTAGCCACTACACCACCAGCGAACCCCAGGTTTTTAATTTCTTTCTCTCCTCTCCTTCTAGTATGCCTGTGATGTGAGTGTTAGTATGCTTGATGTTGTCCCAGAGGCCCTGTAAGCTATCTTCATTTTTTTGGATTCTATTTTCTTTTTGCTGTTCTGCTACCTTATCTTCCAAATTGCTGATTTGATCCTCTGCTTCATCTGATTTACTATTAATTCCATCTAATGTAGTTTTTATTTCAGTTACTGTATTCTTCATTTCTAACTGGTTCTTTTTTTGTTTTCCATCTCTTTGTTGAAGTTCTGGCTGAGATCATTGAACATCCTTATAACCAGTGTTTTGAGCTCTGCATCTGGTAGATTGCTTATCTCTATTTTATTTAGTTTATTTTTTTTTTCTGGAGCTTTGTTCCGTCCTTTTACTTGGTACATGTTCCTTTGTCTCCCCATTTTGGCTGCCTTCCTGTGTTTGTTTGTGTACATTAGGTAGAGTGGCTATGTCTCCCAGTCTTAGTAGAGTGGCCTTATGTAGTAGGTATCCTGTGGGGCCCAGTGGTGCAGTCTCCCTGATCACCTGAGCTGAGTGCTCCAGATGTATCCCTTTTGTGGGTCATGTATGCCCTCCTGTTGTAGTTGAGCCTTGGTTGCTGTTTGCACATCAGTGGGAGGTATTGACTCTTGGGCTAATTGGTTGTGAAGACTGGCCATGACTACAGTGGAGGGGCTGTTGTACAAGGGCTGACCTGACCCTATGGAGCAGGATTTTCTTTAGTGGGGCTCTGGTGCCTGCCCAATCGGCCCTTTGGACATGTCATCTGAGGAGGCAGCCGGGTGGTTCTCCAGCTCCGTCCAAAGCTGGTCCCCATGCATGCCAGCCCTGGGGCATCCTGGGAGGGACCACAGTGCAGACCAAGTTCAGCTGCAGCCTATGCCCACCCGGGGCCACCTGGCATGAGCCACAAAACAAACCACAGATGGCTGCCACCTGTACTGGGCTGGGAGGTGCCTCAAGAGGCCAAGCCATGAACCAAGGCTGTCATTGATGCCAGGCTTGGGGCTGCTCAGCAAGAGGTACAGGGCATGCTGAGGCCAGATGCTGATTGTTTGGGGTTTGTGAACCTTTGAGAGACATTAGGAAAATCCACAGCATGAGCCAAGGCAGGCCGTTTGCATGGAAAAGCAACTGGATGCATTTTCGGTTTGTCCACAAGTTAGGCAATGTGGGATCTCAGGATCTCAATGTGGGATGTAGTGAACAGTGTTAGCCAGGTTGATATAGACTCAGATATGGTGGCTGCCTGTGTCTGCACACTGGGTGGGGGAAAGATTCAACAAAGAAATGGATTCTGCCAGAAAGCTGCCCCTTCAGCCCTTGCCCTGAAGCGAGACATTCAGTTCCTTAACACATATTTCTGACACATTTCGAATTGCTGCCCCAGTGATAGAGCTCAGAGTGAGTGAGTTCATCAGCAACTAAGTCCATGCACGGGCCCTTTAAGAGGAACTCCTGGGGCTCCAGCAGCCCTCCTGCTCACCTCACTCAGCTACTATCTCCACTGGTTTTCACAGCCAGATGTTGTGGGAACTTCTCTTCCTAGCACTGGAACCCTAGACTGGGGAACCTAGTGTGGAGCTAGGACCCCTCATTCTTCAGGGGGACCTCGACATCTGAGATATCCCTCCCAATTTTTAACCACCACATATGGATGTGGGGCAAGCCCATTCGGCATCTCTGCCCCTTCCATCAGTCTCAATGTGATTTTTTTTCTCTATATCCTTAGTTATAGGACTTCAGACAGTTCTCAGTGACGATTGCTCTGTAGTTTAGTTATAACTTTGCTGTGGTCATGACAGGAGATAAGCATAACATTTACATACTCCACTACCCTGTCTGGAAATCCTCACTCCCTACTCCTCCATCTTGACTGGAACTCTGCAGTCAGTGATTATTTAACCCTCCTTGGCCACACTTGACTCAGTTGAGAGAGTGGTGCAGAAAGGGCCTAAGACAGTGTCCTTCTCCAGGCTGCAGAGTACCTATGTAGGGGAGTGCCACAGCTCTGGAGCCCAACGCTTACAGCTGGCCCCAACATTCACTAGCTGTGTAATCTTAAGCAATCACTTACCCTCCCAGAACCTAAGTTTCATCTGTAAAGTAGGAACAATAACCACCATTTTGCAGTTGTGGAGAGCAGAAAACAAAATACACCAATCAGGTAGTCCAGCTCCTAGAATGTAGGAGCAATTCAAAAACTACTAGTAGTTCTTGCACTACTTATTGCCTTAACTAAAGATGGCCAAGTGATTGATGGGGATCTCAGAGCCACTAGGGAGATGAGTTGTCCAGTACAGCTTTTGACAGGCAAGATGAGGTAGAAGCTATTATTAACTCTGTCTCTCCACCACCCCTTAATTTTGTCCCTTTCTCCTCATTTACTGATACTCTCTAAGTGCTTTGTAAGAATTCCAGGGGCTCCCAGGTTCAAAGAACATGCAATCTGGTCCTTTGTAGGACCAACCAATTCTTCCCCTTTTTCAGATAGTTTAGTGAATGAACAAGGCTTCTGTGGTCATCATTGCTAATGATTCCACTCTTCTCAAATACAGTTGCATCTTAGTGGCGATCTTTTGCAGTCAAAATGCCTGAATCCAGGTGTTCTCAGCATTTTTCATACTTCTAACACCTTCTTTTATTCTCTTTTGTGGATAATATACTTTGAAATGTGTATCTTCTCCCAATGGTATAATTTATTTAGCAAAATTAACTTTCCTACTTTATTAATTATAGGAATAATTGACTTTAGAGCTTAACCCACCAGCATGATACAGTCAATGGCATTACATTGAGTGAGTTCATTTCAGTCCAATAGAAAGAAATTTGAAGTTCTAATTAGCCTGTTTTCAATTCTGGCTGCATTTGTTGGAATACTGAAAACAATCCAAGAAGCCCCATTATAACCATTCTGAGGGATATCTCTACTTTACTCTCCTCCCCCCGCCCCCCCCCCCCAAAAAAAAAGCTATCATTGCTGGTAGCAGGCTTGAAGGAGGGCCTGACTCTTGAGTCCCTTATATCTCACCTCCTAGGTGGTCCCTCTGTTGACTATTACCAGCCCCTGGGGCTCCCTCTGCCTTCTCCTCATGGAAGCTTGCTTTTATGTAACTTCAGCTGGGCCTCAGAGTACAATGTAAATCGTGCAGAACACTGTTTCTAGCTGTTCCACATACCTAAGCATTACCACACGTTCCTAATTGGACTTGATTTGGCCATGAAATTCCTTAATTCTGACTATATGTTCTCTTCCACCCATAAGGTTCATAGGGGGAAGAAGGATTCATTTTAAATAAGCATCTCTTCCTCTGCCCCACAACCACCACTGTCCCACCCACCTCCCTTCCCTCCAGGGGCAGGTCGTTTGAGGAGATAAGAAATGATGATGCCTTTTGTAGATAGCAACCTCCAGGCTGAGGGAGGCCTAAGAAGCCATTGTTCTTAACACACATTCACCAGCCACAGGCTTGTGAAAGCAGCTTAGATTTCTTCAAAAAGGAATGTCTTTTGCTTGCCAGCCCTTGCTCATGAAGTGTTTTGTCCTGCCTTTGCCTCTTCTGTGACCCTTACCAGAGCTAGTTTTCTGTCCACACATTTTTCTGCTTAGGTGGGAACACATGGCTAGCAAATGGAAAATGGTCTCCATTTTAGGGGTGTGGTACCAGAACTTTTGGCTGTCTACTGTTTGCTTTCCTTGCTCTCAGCTCCCCCTATTATTTGGGGAATCTCCTCACCATCTAGGTGGGAAATAGGGGTCTTCCACTACAGAGTGCCCATAGAGCAGCCCTTAAAAGAGACCTGCCAAGCTGGTGCCCCCCCCCCCCCACACACACACACACACACTCTTGAGCCTACCAGGCAAGGACATAGGGACGTGGAGTCGCCAGCACAGCAGTGACCAGGCCCCTTTCTACCCCCTGATCTTCCAGAGTGCCCCTGGATCCTGCCTGTTGTCCAGGCTGAATTCTCTACCCTTTCATCAGTTCTGTGAGTCCCTGAAGTCCTTCCAGTGAATTCTATTTTTACTTAAGATGATCTCAGTTGGTTTCTGATGACTGCAACCAAGATCCCTGCCTGATTCTGGTACCAGCCTCATGGTGAATGAATCTTCTGATCAAGTAGATATAATAGTATCTATTCGTTGGTGGTGGGTCTGCTGCCAGCATTTCTGGCTCTGTGGTTCTGCTGCTTATTGCTTATATAACTTAAAAGGTTAGCATTGTAGTGTAATATGTTAGAATAAGATGGCTAGAGACAGATCAGGACAGAATTGGAGTAGGGAACCAATAATTCTAAAAAAGTCTAGTTGTGCAACTTATTTCTCAACATAGAATCTAAACATCATAATCATAGCATTTGGGGACAGCTAAAATGATTGATTTTGCAGAAAATATTTGTTGTTTAATTACAGGATCATATGGGTCTTTGGCAACCAACAGATGCCAAAACAGACTTTAAGCACCATCTTGAGAAACTTGTGATTTGCTTAGTGTGCTTTTAATTTAAAGCATATGGCTTCACATTCAACTACAGTGTCCAAAATGAAGACATTAGTAATGAATCACTCTATTGGAGAAAACTCAGTGTTCCCAGACCTGGTCTTTTAGTCTGTGTACTCAAATGGTTCTGTTTAGAGACATAAACACAAAGCAGCTCTTCTTGTTTTAGCTGGGTGTTCCTGGGATGCATGTGTCATCAAAGGGCCTCACAAATGAATTCCCCTGCAATGTACAGTGCTTGGCACCCGGACCCACCTCCATCCGAGTAAACAGAATGCAATTTGGTCACTGAAAACTAGAAGGCCCAGAAAAACCATTTATTTTGTGGTAGCTCTTCCTGATTTAGTCTCTCAGCCTTTTAGCCTAGCCTGATGCCACATGGCACTTGGGGAATTCAGCCATCCTGTGTGGAAATTCAGAACTGCAGCCCTTCTTCCAAGAACCATGTTTGTGGCTGCAGGCTGAGTTCGTGAGTCCCCTGAGACCACATGTGATCTACCTGCTGATGAGGGATGACCAGTGAGGAAGTAGACAGTAGTGGTAAGAACATGGGCTCTGGAGTTAAATTTGAATCACCTGGGTATTTTCTAGTACTATGAACTTGAGCTGAGTGTTTGAGTTTCCTGAGTTTCAGTTTCCAAATCTGTAAAATGGGAATAATAGTACCCATCTTATAAGGTTGTTATGGGAATTAAATAAAATTACCCATGTCCAAGCTAAGCTAAGAATCTACTACCTAGTAGCCATAATAATTAGGTATTATTTTAATTATTATTAAAGGCAAGACATATGTCATCTCCGCCTCTTTGCTTCTAGTTACGCCATGCCTTTGCTTAAATTCAACACATATTTAATACATTGTCTACTGCAGGCTGGGTCCCATGTTTTAGATGCTTTTACATTCCTCTCAGTATGTCGTGTTGTTCAAAAAATAGATTTAGTATTTCTCTACTTATTTTCTTCTGCGTTTACACCCATACTGTCTTCATTTCACTCTATAAGACTTTCTCTCCACCTCTATGTCAAGTGCTTTGTCATCCTCCATCTCCTTACTACCTAGTAGAAAGTACTATATCAAGCTAAAGCACATAATTCTGTTAGTACTGGGAGCACCCACTTAGCCTGCTCCATCCAGGTAATTAAGGTTGTCTTTATGTCAAAAGAGAGGCATTTTAGAAGGTGTGTTCAGTTGTTTTATTCTCTGAGGAGTGAATCTCTTCCCTGCAAAGATTTGTGATAGCTCTTTAAACATTAGGCATAGCGATCTGCTGTTAAATATAGATGTCACAAATAGTTTTCCATTTTATTGTTTGCCTTTAATTTTAAGATTTTTGTTTGTTTTTTGCTGCTTTTATGCTTTTCACTGTTAAATGGGTTTTTCAGTTGTTTTTATTTTTTTGTCATTTTAATGTAGTCAACTCAATATTTTCTTTTGGAATATCTGCCTTTGGTCTCATGCTTAGAAAGATCTTTGCCACCCCCTAATTATATATTCACCCATATCTTATTTCAAAAACTGTTTTAATATTTAGATTTAATAAATGTTTATCTTTATCTAGAATTTACCTCACCCAAATGATTAACTTCATGAATCAACCATCATTATTGACGATTTTCCCTTCTTGGAGGTCTTGCCTTGCTACCTTATGACAGTGATGGCTCATAGAAAGCACCAGTCAGAGAATGCAACAGCAGCCCATTCGGTGTAATACAGAGAACACTCTGAAGATAGTCACTTCCTTGTTCATACAGAATTTAATGATTTGTTGTAACACACTTCAATGGTTTAACCTCTTAATTGGGTTTCCTGCTGCATTTGTAACAAAATTTTGAATGCAGAGTGAATTCTTCTTAGTTAATGGCATTTGCCTTTCTTTTCAAGGGTGCTGAGGCAGAGAAAAGGGGTGAAGTTTCACTCTCAGGTCCTTTTCACTTTTTGTTTTTGCAGTTCTCACTCTAGTCAAAAGTTTTCACCACCTCAGCTTGGACTACTGCAGTGTCCTTTCTGATTCTCCCTTTTGTCCCTCCTCTAATTCATTCTACATGCCACTGCCAATGACTATATGTCATTCTCCTGATCAGAATTCTCAATGCTTCCCCAGGGCTCGCAGATAAAAGACAAAATCTTTAAGACTGACTTTCAAACCTTCACACCCAAACTTTATTTTGTGTTTTCAAATGTATCTCACCTCCCTTCCACCTTCCTAATTAGCAGTGATCTTAGAGAAAGCTTGTGAGCACTTTGCTTTCATAATACATTAATTAGGTCCATGAAAATTCTCCTCCAAAGAAAAGTAGTATTATTGTTCGAAATTGAAAATACTAATTGTCTGTGTAATGTAAAGTTAGAAAACTTTGCCATTTTCAAAAACATCTAGTAACATTTTGTCCAAGAAAAACAAAACACCACATACTAGCTATATAAGGCATTTGAGACCCCTTATCACATTTCTTTATTCTAAAGGATTATTTTTCTAATTATCTTTAAACTTGCATATTTGTTCTCTCATTATTATTCCAGTGGCTTATGATTATTATTGCTAAAGGCTAGGGTTGCTGTGATTCCTAGATGTCACAGGGTGAAAGTCACAAAAACAGCAGCCATCTTTCTTATTAGAAACTATGAAAACAGTAGTTATTCCCAATCTAACTTCTTTGGAATTTGGGATAACAGTTGTTTAAATAATACTGAATAAAAGTTTTGTGCGTTCTTGGGCAAAGGTGATCACTTAAGAACTTTTTTTAATGTTTTTAAAATGCTAAGGAAAACCAAGATGTTTATCACTAGAAAACTTGTTAAATGAAAGCGCAGCCATAAAAAAATGTAATACTGTGAAGCCTTGAAAAAGGATTATATCTCTATGTATTTCTATGGAATAGCCTTTGTGTTATATGGAAATGTGAAAAAAGCCAAGCACAGGGTATAAAATATGCTCACATTTGAGGGCTTTCTGGGTTTTGGTTCTGGAGAGGGGCTATAGCCTTAGAATTGTATCTACATGCACTGTTTCACATACTATACTAATGCCGATGGTTTTCTCTGCAGCAAGGACTGGGGTCTAGGGGGGACTTATTATTCATTCTATAATCTTTTGTGCTATTTCTCTTTTTGCCTATACCTAAAGTGTGTGAATTTTCCAATTAAAATATTAATTAAACATTGTTTTGACTAAAATTTGTAATGAAATTTTACTCTTATTTAATAACCCTTAAGCTAAGAGAGAAGTGAACTGTACCAAGAGATACAGAAACCAAACTAGGTCAGTATTTTTGGAGTCACAGGGAAAAAACAAAACGCTCTTAAACAGAAGAACATTCTTTAATGACTGCATATTTTTCAGAATTTGAGACGAAATAAGATAAACCACGGATTAAAAAGCTATATTAATTAAAGTAACCCAAACAGACTCATTCCAGAAACACAGGAAAGAAAAGTGGAAGACATGATGCTTGAGGAACGTGATAGTTCAGAAAGAGGCCACATAACACATATGTGCAAGATCACACATTTTTGCTGATATAGGTGATCATCTGGTAGGTACCAGGTAAACGCAGGCACTCCAGGATTTTTCCTAGTCTCTCTAATAAACACTGTTAGTTCTGGGCTCTCCTCCCCCACCCTTCTTCTCTTTTGCCTTTCTTAGCCAATTGTGAAAACAGTTTTTACTACACCTATTACCTGTATTTGCTCCCCTACAGAATGCCTTGGACTCATCGCTCTCCTGAAACACACTTGTCAGGGTCACGGAGCGCCTCAGGCTGCCAGATTTAGAGGACATCTCTGTTCTTTCTCTCGTTCCACCTCTCGTGACCCAGTCCCTTTTCTCAGGGTCTCTGCCGGCTCACCCTCCTGGCTTTCCCCCAGTCTCATTGTTTCTTACTATAACCTCTACGTGCTAGAGTTCCTCAGGCATCTGAGAAACTTTTTTTTTCTCCCTCTATATATGTTCCCCAAACCTGAAGTTCTGTTGATAACGTTGATGACTCTCCAGTTAGTATATCCAGCCTGGATTGTGTCTCTGGATTCCAGGCGTGCCTCCCACTTCTCATCCCCAACTCAGATGTTTCACAGGCATCCCATCCTTAACATGCCCAAAACTCCTCACAGCCCTGGAAACCTTCATCTTCCCTTGGTGTCCCCTATTTCAATAAATGACCTACCAGCCACCAAGGACCCAAGCCAGAGGTCTGGAAGTCATTCTTGATCATTCTCTTTCTCTCACCTTCCACATCCACTCCATCAACGAGTTCCATTTTGGACTTCTACACCTATCTTGGTATTGTCCACCTCGCTTTCTCTTCACCACCGCAACCTGGTCCAGATAACCGTTGCCTCTGACCTGTGGTAGCCTCCTCACTGGTCGTCTTGCTTCCATTCTTGTGTGGCTACATGTATGGGACTCCTGCCTGAGATAAAGATCTTTCTTACAGAAACAAACTGCCTCATGTCCTCCTTCTTCTCATTCTCCTTCAGTAGCTTCCCATTGACTTAAAATTCAGATTCCTTCCATGGCCATCAAAGCCCTGCATGACCTGTCCACAGCCTATTTTTCCAACTTTATCTCCCTTTATGACCCCTTGTCTCACTGCAATTCAGCCACACTGGTCATATCTGATATGCCAGAAGGACACGAACGGTGTTTGAATGTGCTGTTGCCTCCACCTGGAATGCTCCTCCACCCCCACTGTTACCTCTGCATGTGTGGCTCTCGGCATTCTTTAGGCCTCAGGTTAACTGTACCCCCTTCAGAGGGGCCATCCCTCACAACTCAGTCTTTTAGTTCCCTTGCCTACTTAATTCTGACTTAAAACAATCTGTTCCTTTGTTTGCCCTTGATCATAATTTGTAATAATTTACTTGTTTATAACTCAACTCCATCACTAAAATGAATGAAATTTCCCTAAAAGCAGGGATTGTGTCTGTTCACCCATACATCCCTGGAAACTGACACGTGGAAGATGCTCAATTGATTATTGATATCATCGTGGATTTAAGAATGTGTATTTTTTTGCAACTATTTTTCTAACTTCACTATGATGTTCCTTATAAAAAGAAAATGAAAGCGATAGACATGCGCTTTTCTTAGGAAGCAATTATAGTTTGGGGGAAAAAAGCATTAATGAGTAGAAATTTGTGTTTCGATTTTTGTCAATTATAATAAGCTGAATCATGCGATTGATGCTAATAGATCATTCTTTATTAGCAAATGGTAACTTTGTAAGGTGCAAAGTAATAAATAGTTAAAGCATATACATTCAGTTTAAGCTGTTGTGTCAGGGTCAGTTAGATTGTGCTGCAGAAACAAACAGCCCCACATCTTAGTGGCTGACAACCACAAAGGCTTCTTTCTCACTCACACTACACCACTGTGAGTTGGCTATGGTTCTGGTCTATGTCATCTTCTCTCCAGGACCCAGACTAATGTAGCGATTTCCATCTAGATCATTGCTGGTACTTGTGGCGGAGACTTGGCAAACAATTCTAGTTTCTACCTAGAAGTACACACATGCTCTTGAGATATGTGGATTTCACTGGCCAAAGGAAGTCAGTCACATGACCACTCCTGAGTTCAGCAGGGTGAGGAATGTGAATATTTTTTCTGGGAGAGGAACTTTAGGGGTAGTAACAGGAGTATTTTGTATAAAAGTAATACACCCTACCGCAGTAATCCTGAGTAGGTAATTTCACCCGATGGTAGGTACCTAAATTTCAGGTTTATTTCCTAGGAATAAATAGGACTAGGTGTATGCCATTTGGCCTATTTGTAACAATATTATATAGTAAACATATAATGTATTTGGCATTTTATAAGTAATATTGCAGGTTTGTTGTATTTAATAGACGCTCTGAGTTATAACAGAAGCACAATGCTTATAGAAATCAGGAATATAAAGAGTGGCAGAAATGTCTACTTTGCTGATTTGAAAGGTTTGTTTTCTGAAGGGGAAATAATATCATCAGGAATCATTGACTTTTGATGTACTGTTTTAAACTTGCACACCTTTAAAACTAGCTATAGATAAACTACAAGGATGTTTAAGAAGTTGCCTGAAATTTGAGAACAGGTGCATTTCTGGAGGCTTTCTATTATAGTAAATTAGTGTAATGATATAGTTACAGGCATTAGGTTGGTATGGGAACATACAGGTTCTGGGCTAATTTCATTACTTATTTATTATGTATTTTCTCTCTGTATAAGATACATATATTTATAATTTATAAATTCCAGACTTCTCAGTACAGTTCATGGGCTATAAAAGAACTGATAATCAATAAATAGAATGAAAAGGATGGCCCTTTGTAAACATTGCTTTGAGTTCCCAATGGGATTATGTAAATTAAAGGATCCAAAATTCACCAAGGGAGGGAGTTCCCTGGTGGCATAGTGGCTTAGGCTTCGGCGCTGTCAACGCTGCAGCCTGGGTTTGATTCCCCACATAAAACAAACAAACAAACAAAACAACAAAATTCACCAAGGGAGGTTTCCAGAAGACATAAACAGCATTTCTTACACCCTCACCTTTTCTTCTCCAGATCCAGTACTTTATATTCTTATTACTATCTAAATTGTCCTTTACATAGAAGCTCTTGGAAAGGTATAAACCAGTAGGAAAAAAACACGTAACTTTTATTATGGCTTCAGTGTGCTCCCACTGGTTCATTCAAGCCTGAAGTGTTTTTTCGTTTTTTGTTATTTGTATGTGTGCGCGCGCCCAGGTTCTCTCTCATGAAATTAACCATTGATCTGAAAGTCAGAGACGCAAATCCAGGGAAAACTGGAAGCATTCCAAAGCCCACAAATAAAAAGTTAATTACCTAAGGAAAACTACAAGAAAGACTTTTGTTTTCCACCAAAATCTCCTCCCCAGGCTGTTAGCTATGTCGTACATGGACCCAATCGATATATTAGCGCTTGAGAACCAAAGTCCCTTGGAATAAATTAATCTGTCAGGGAAAGAAATAAACAAAGAACAAATTAACATGTTTTAAGACATTGCTTAAATTTTAATAAATATAGACCTTGAGATGGGATGATGAGTTCCCAGGAGCCAGAGCTAATATTTGGTTGTAATTAAGAGTTGCTCTTTCATGTTTCGTCTGATGTAGGTGGGAAACTGCCGGTGTGCTTGCTGAGTTCCTTGCTTATGCTTCCTCACAAATGCCTCTGTTTACTTCATTAATAAGAGATGGATGTCTCACAAATTACACTGGCACACTTAGCTTGTTTCACCTCTAGCTAATATTAAAGTAACGAGATGCTAAACATACATAGATGTACCATACAAGCAGGTGTTCTTTCAGAAACCTTCAAGTATTAACTTTTAAGGGTCTGGAAAGGACTTAATGGCCTAATTGGTGATAGACTAGACCCATCCGGAAGGTTTAGGCTTTGCTGACAAAAGGACTCGGTGTGCTCCTCACTGGGTGCAGGTGTGGAATGTCAATGATGATGGTTAGCAGAAAGGGCAATAACATGTAAGTTACTCATTTGTAAAGACTGTATAAGGACTCATTTAGATATGATGAGAACCAGAAACTAGCTCAGGATAAAATGCAGTTTATTGGGGTTCAAACAATATCATTAGTGCTCTCGCTCTCTCTCTCTCTCTCTCTCTCTCTCTCTCTCTCTCTCTCTCGCACTCTGTGTGTGTGTGTGTGTGTGTGTGTGTGTTTCTCGGTGCTGTTTACCCCTTTGAGGCTGTCATTTTCAGTGTAGCTAAAATGGTCACTGCTTACTCTGAGCCTATAGCCACTAAGCAAAACTCAAGATCGCAAAGGACAAAGGGCTCTCTCTCTCTGTCCTAGTGTCCATATCTCAGCTCTCCTAGACTCTAGGCCCTGGAGGAACTGCAGCCCTGCCTGGCTTGTATGCCCACCTTGAGCAGATCACTGTGGGTGGGAAAGGGGACTCCGCTGGGCCAGGCCTGGGCCACTTGTTCAGTCTTAGTTGGGCAAGAGGGAGAGAAGAGGCAGTCAGCCACACCCAGATATGTGCAATGTATTCCCCATAGGAAAAAGGAGGCTATCTTCTCAAAGCAGAGCTGTAGAGAGGTTAGACAGGGCAAAACAGCCAGTGTCCACCTGGAGAATTTTATTTCCATCATCTTCATCATGCTCAGTTGCTGAATGTAGTAGATTTTTAGAAGAGGCAGCCAAGACAGGATAGCTGTGATTATACATCAAGTCTAAGCTCTGTTGACAAAATTGTTACCCTCTATCAGGAGGTCAGTCATTTTCTATCAAGTTCTAAACAAAAACTCCTTGTGGGTCTTGAATAGCAGAAGTGAGACACCTACGTCCATTCCTTTTTCCAACTATGGTAGCGTTCTCAAATAAGATAACTTTTTACTTCCCACTACATGTTTAAGTATTATTTTATTTCATGGAATGTATTTGCACTAAATATACTATTACTTACTATTGCTAAATCATTCCCAGGAAAAAGAAACACAGTACAGTACTTTTTATCAGTTGATAACTTTTAAAATGCTAATTTCTATGTTTGAATAATTTTATAACTCAGCACCCTTGAGGATTTTGCATTTGGGTAGTAGATAAGATCTGAATTGCATATTTTGATGTGAGGTGCCTGTTCTAATTATTGAGCAATTTATATATGGTGGAGCTAGTTTATATAATTCTCAGTACATGGAGACAAAGCTGGAAATTTACTCTTCAAAGCTGTATTACCACAGAAAAGAAACAAAAGTCTCTCAAGCAAGTAGTTGCAAATCTGGGAGACCAAAAAGAGTCACTGAATCTATTTGCCTCTTTATGAGGCAAAATAAGCATAGCTTGAGCTCTCCTAACCTTTATGTTAGGAGAGCTCACAAATTAACCCCACCTAACAGCATGGCAAATACATCAGAACTACAAACAAACCCTGTTCTGGAATGGATAGAATTATCAGGTCAGCCCTGTTGGCAATTAAATGAGGCACCACCTAGATCCCTATCAAGCATAGACTTGGCTGATTAAGAACACTCTGCCTCAAAATAACTTACATAATGTTGCAAAAAAGTAACACATTTAACCCATGATTTGGAAAACTTATTGAAATAGAGAATCTTATCATTAAGTGATACCATATTTCACTGTGTATAATGTGCTTCTGTGTATAATGTGCACCCAGATTTTTGACCCAAACTTTCAGGAAAAATAATCTTTTAATTTTTTAATTCAAATTTTTATTTGTTTCTATTTAGGTACTTGTCTTTTGTATTATAAAGAAATTTTAGCATTTATTTTCTAACATACTATGGTACAAGAAATTTTATGTAACAAATAATTACAAAACACAAGAAGAGATACAAGGTACAAGAAATTTTATGTGTAAAATTATTTTATACTAAAAAAAGATTATCATTTTCCAGAGTATTATTATACATAAGGATATCATTATTAATTTCTAGAGTTTCACTGTTAGCTCATAAGCATAAATAATTAAAAACATTGATAGATTAATAGATATGGAATTAGTACTACCCATGTATAATGTGCATCCTTATTTTTCCCTCACAAATTTGGGCAAAAAAGTGTGCATTATACATAACAAAATACAGTATGTCTTAAATGATTATGCTTTTTTGTTGTTGTTCATGTTTTTTGAAGGACAAGGGCCAGAGTCATTCAGCAAAGTAGAATCAACAACAACCAGCTCCTGGAATAACATTTATTTGCAGCAAAACTTCACCATTTGTACAAAATGAGTATCAAGAACAATAGAACCAAAGAGAATTCTACAAATTAGAAATGAAATCAGGAATATAGTTTATTTTCTCTTTGAGGACTCCATTTCTGGAGATGGCAGAGGACAAGGCAGAAGAATTTAAAAGCCTCCTACTGTTATGTTCAATAAAATAAAAATTTTAAGAAAAGATGGCACACAAAGAGACCAGTAATGATAATTTATAAATCTTGGATAATAGTAACCATGGCTATACCACAATTAATTTCCATATACCTTCTATTGTTCATAGGAAACTTGTCAGCTTATCTCTTCCTATAGCTTCAGTGAGGAGCTTATGGATTTATTTTGCTTAGCTACAGAGAATGCACAGACTAAAGCCGGGATTTTTCCTCCTCTATAGACTTCCATCCAAATGAACACATTTCAAATTCCATGAATCAGTTTTTGAGTTCCATTTTCTCATTGGCCCAAAAATCCTTCTTAAAGAGTAGAAAAATATGTTGTCTTGAGCATCCTAGTGGATCTCTAGGCTGGCTTTCATGGACACTACTCAGGTAGCAGCAGTGAACTGCTAGTGACACCATACCTTGGTACCTGGGCAAGATAAGAGAGGCTCATCTAAGCCAACCTCTCCCTACAAAGCTGCACTTCACCAGTTAGCCTAGACAGTAGTATATCTTGTCTACCTGGTCTACCCTGTGTTCCCACCCCCACGAACCCAATACTTTTACAGGGAAGAACACATACCTGCCTAGGAGAAGCCTCATGGAGCGAGGGCCACCCCTTGGTGAGTATTTGCCTTAGAGGTTTACGGGGAGCTTCATCAGACCTTGGGAAAGGAAGTCCGGCAGTGCTAGTAGTACTCAAGATCTTAGGGACAGTGGGTTAGTCATTGTGCCCTGCCCTACTATTTCTTTTTCTTTTTAAATAATCTTCACTTTCTAATATATTATATGCCATATTATGCATTATACTTATTGTTTATTATGTCTTCCCCTACCAGCTGGTGAGCTCCTTGAGGGTAGAGATCTTTGTTCATTGCCGCAGCCCCAATGCCTAAAACAAAGCCTGGCACAGAATAGGCCCTGAATAAAGTGGAATGAGCAATAAGGAGTGAATTTCATCATCAGAGAGAAAAGGACACACGGACCCACACTTGGTAATGGCACCAGGGTTAGAAGGGAGTCATGATTCTGAGTACAGCATGACAGTATTTGAAGTCATCCTACCAAACAGGTGGCAGATCCTATTGAGAAAGACACTATGTTTGTGAAATGGACAAGAGATTTTGTTAGATTTCCTAATATGTCAGGACACCAACAACGCTTTCTTGGCAGAGCATGACACAAGCACCTGATATTCTCCTTCTCACTTTACAAGACTCAAACGCTGTCTTTTAAGAACTGAAAGCTCCCACAGGCTGGGTGCAAAACAAGGCATCTATCTTTAGTAAGGGTAGAGGCCCATGCATAGCAGTTGGGACCAGGATGACAATTCAGGGCAGCAAGAGCAGATGATTCTGGTAATGAGGAAGACAGGGCCATAGTCCAGCCTCTCTCCATCCACATGGACTTCTGCAGTACCCTCCCTCCCACCTGCTTTCACTCCCAAGTTTTTCAAACTGTCGCCAACTCATCTATGAGCCAACACTAGATTAATCTCTATTAATCTCACTTCCATACATAGTAATTACTTTTAGGAAACATGAAAACAACCTCTCACCAACTTTTAATTTGGAATGCAACTGTCCAGCCTGCTGGCATTTGGCTTCCATGCCTGCTAGAGATCTGAGTTCACACTGGCACTAACAGGACTTCATAACAGTGCTTGTTTCATTTGCTACCTTAAATTGATTTTCTCCAGCCTGCTTTGCATGTTGGTCACCACTGGCCACTGCCCCAAACTCAGGCCACTCTCATCACCCCATGCTCTGCTCTCATTGATTACCCCACTGTTTTTCTGGGTTTCCTCTCCTCTGACACATCCCTTCTGTTAGCCACCATTTCCTGTGGATGTGCATCCAGCAGGACCTGGGGATGGGGGAGGGGTAGAGGTGGAATGTACATCCTGCTAACTTCCTTCCCATTACCATCTATGCTGCCCTTGATCACCCATTGTTCCTGTCATCTACTGACCTCATCTTGGTCACTTCACATTCAATGAATGTTTGGGTATTTATTAATAATTTATCATCTTCTCCATTCCCAAATCTCACCCCCAACTAGAGTGAGTTTTCATGGTCATCCAGGCTACCCAACTCCTAAACTTTACAGCTCCCTACCTCTTCATATTAATGACTTTTATCTCCTTTCCACCCAGGCATCTACTTCCAGGGGTACACTTGACCCATCAAAAGCTGCTCCCCCAGGACCACAGCCTCTTCTCCCTCTGGTTTTCCCACCCCTCACTGCTATTATTCCACTGTCTTTTAAAGTCTACTAACTTCCCTTCTACCTTCCCCCAGCCTAGACAAGAGGTCAGTTACTCTGCCAAACACTCAGTCCTTCAACCCACTACCCAGAACTCCCAAGCTCCAGATCAATCCTTCCTCTGACACTACATCCAAGCTCTTAAGAGTTATTGCTGAAAAGCATACCTATATAGTTGGGTGCCACTTACAAAATAATCATCTCCAATCCCAGTTGGGCCTATAACACTTTCCCAAATGCTACTTCCAGACCAGGACCCACTCCCATTCCTTTCTGCATCTATTTCAAGTTTTATTCACTCTCTCCACCTCTCCCACCAGTATAGTGTAAAGAGAGCAGTGTGGCATAACAAAAGGGGCATGAGCTTTGATGTCAGATGAATTCTGGATACTACTCTCTGTTTCCTAGTTGAGTAAACCTGAGTGAGTTAGTACCAACAGTCTTCCATGCTAAATCAGTAGACAAATCTTTTATGAAGTTTGAGTTTGAGATTAAGTAGGCATCAAGTTTGTTTATTTTTACCAAACAATTTATTTAAAAGAAATCTCTAATATCCATTCCCAGGAAACCATAACTCCAATCAGTGCTGGGTTTCCATTATTTAAAAGTCACATTCACATAGTCACACCTATATACATAAAAAAAACTAAACATTTCCATGAGAACTGTCAAAATCAGTGTGAGCCCAACTACAGAACTTTAATGATAGCCTTCACCCACTTTTTATGTTCACAATGTTCTGTCTCTGGGGATTTGCATGTCTCTGTTTAAACAAAATTTGTTCTGTGTGACTGGACTTTTAATTTTAAAACTATCTCTGACAGGATGACCAATAATGAGTGTAAATCTGTCCAAAGTTTAGGACAGGGCAATTAAAAATGATTCAGATTCATCTCTCAGAATCTTGCATTTTTGCTGCTCTGCCAACCACCTTGATTACTTCTCCAAATGAAGTCCACTGCCAGGCTCAGCAGCCAAAGCACCTGACGCCCTCAGCAACTCTGCTAACCCTAAATCTGAGAAACTACAGTATCCTAGGTCTTTCCTGTTACTTTTTCCCCATCCCAGGCATCTAGAAACTTGCCAAAATCTCCATGAGGATCATTTCAGCTACTGTTCATTCTCCACAATATCAGAAAAGTACATTCACCATCTAAGAACAAAATAGAACCCTGAGTTCTTTTCCTTGCACTGGCTGCTTTATCAGAACTAAAGGTATACTGAAGACTAATATTAGAACCACACAATAACAAGCTGAAATGCAAATTCCTCTTACCAGTTCAACCATAATATTAAGTTATTCTTAGAATGACATTAGCAGCTCATTCTAAATTAGTATTGCAATATAAAAGATCACATTATAAGACTTCTTTATTCTGTAAGTCTAACAATCTATGATCAAAAGAAATTAAATTCTGTATTTTAAAAGGTTTTTTTAAACATATTTATAGATAAGGTGGAATGGGTAGGGGACTCAAAAGTCTAAAAGGAAAAGAAGAGAGAGCAGAACCTTAAGAATAATGTAAACTAAGTTAGTGACCAAGTATATGCAATATGTGACATCTACGACTGCTACCTCTTTGTAAAATTGCCTTTGAATGTCCTTAGAAAGTGAGCTCCAACTTGTTTTTAAGTTTCCATTGTATCAAAAATTACAACTTAAAATAATCAACTTGGACACAGCCTAAGTAAAGCTGTCTGGTTTTCTCTTTTTAGTCACAGTTGTATTGTAGGGTGTAGAATCCAGTTAAATGTGTTCTTTGGTATGAGCCCTGCCCCCACTCAGGCCTCACACACACTCATCACCTTATTATGCAGCATGGATGTTCTGATCACTAGCTATTAATACTATCAAACCTTTAGTTTCCGGGGCTCGTCCCTAGTGCCAACGAGTGCTCCATTATCGCAGGATTGTCCTGGAAATGTGGCTACCTGGCCCTACTCTCAAAAAGGAATGACACACTTTGAATATAACATCACTATTCATGTTTGTATCTCCACGAAGGGGTGTCCATGAAGTCCTTTAAAAAAAAATCCAGCTTTGACAGTCTCTTTTCTTCCAGATGGTACACGGAGCCAAGCCTGTCAGAGACCCTTAGTCCCCTGCTGCCTTTTAATGCTGGTCCTTGATTGCTAATGACCCCCAGCTGGACTGGCTCCTCAACCCATTTAACCCCTCTCTGCTGGGTCCCCATCTCACGCAGGGTGAGAGGCAGTGAAAGCTGGAAGTTGGAAGGTGCCAAGTCAGGCAGGACCTCCCGCTCTTTCAGAGCTAGTGGCGCTTTTCCCGGTGCCATCACGGATGTCCAAGATCGTTCCAATGGAGAGCTCCTGGTAATATGATTCTCTCTATATTGGCAGATAAACGCTACCAGGTCTCTGATTGTTAATACTTTATAATATTTGACTAAGCCACGATAACAGTGTCCCTGGAAGAGTGTTTCCTTTAGGGTTCAAGGGTTGAGGACAACTGATATGAATTCCCTAAAATACGTCAGCTTGAAAATTTAAAACTAAATTACACTGGAACTGTCTATTAGTCTGTTCAAACTTAGTGGTCACAGCAGCTCATATGTGTCAGTCAGTATACAAAGTCATTGCAAAGAAACATGAGTGAAAGCAGTAATTAATTTCCTTGTCAATGCCTAAATCACTGTATGACACAGGAGATAGCCATTTTCAGATATGCTGGTAACAGCTCTAAGCATTTAATTTGGTTAAGCTTGGCTTGTTTGTTGTGACATGCTGGAATGTGCTTATAGCTATACTGGTCAGGTGACCCAGAGAAGGGGGATTTAAATGGGGACAGAAAGTTGATGGCATGAATTTGTTGAAAAATCTTGAGTCCATTGGAGAGGTTTGGGTCTCTTATGCCCTATGACAAAATAATCTTCTATGAGAAAAAAGGGAAGGGGAGGGCATGAGAGGTCATCATTCTGTTTATTATAGTTCCCACAATATCAAAGGCAAAAAATTTAATAGTTCTGTATGACCCTAAAGAACTGCAGTCTAAATTCTTGATCTGAGCAGAGACCTGAGAGCTCTCTATTTTTTCCAAATCTTGACATGTTTACTGGATAGTTGGGCCAAATTTAATTTTACAGTATGGTAAGGAAATTTTTCCCAAAATGAAGCATAAGATAGTAAAAATAACCCAAATGTAATTGTTTTTTATTTAAATTTGTTTCCCCCAGATACTTCCTATTTTATTGGCTTATTAGATACTAAAACTGAAAAAACCGGAGTAATCTAATTTTTCACCACTTAATGCTGCATTGATTTCACTTTTGCATTTCATTAGTTTAATGCAAATAAGATCATACGCGTGATTCCATTTTGGTCTATTTTTCACATTCTTTACTACTGTTTCATACACACACGTACATACCTACCAGTCATTTGTGTGTATAATCTCCCCCAAATCAAGTCATTCTTACCCATAACTGTTCTCTCTACCTGCAAAACTATTTTAGAATTTATGAACCTGAGTGGGTATTGTAACTTGTACATTGCAGTTTTTGATCACAGCTGGGAGAAGGCTGAATAGGTGAGGTAAAATGTTGTCTGTTAGTCCATCAGTAGCCGAATGACTCAAAGGAGGGTTTAAATGAGCCTACCTTACACAGCATTGATCTGTGAATGAATCCTGTTAGAACAAGGTTATGGTATAGTGGTGGAGAACTTTTCCACCTGAATCCTGAATGCATGTTGATTGGTCTTCCCTAAATTTCAACAAACCAGTAGGGTCGACAGCATTTATATCCGTTTCGCAGATGAGGCCCTAAGAGGTCAAGTGTCTAGAACTCTGTAGTCATAGCACCGTAAAATTGGAAGGAACATTGCAAGGCCTCTCAGCTAATGTTTTCACCCTTTCCCTGATTTCACATTGGTTTTAATCCAAGAAACTTCCATCAGGCACATCTCTCACTGCACCCAGATTCATACACTGGGAAGGAGCATGACTCCAAATAGCTCAGAATTGCCAGGTAAGGACACCCAAGGCCCCATACAAATGAGTTCCAGAGCTACGTCAAGGCCTTCTGACCCCAAGAACAGTGCTCGGGTCACTACAGCTTCCAGCCCTTTGCACACTAACAAGAACTGGAACTAGGTTCCCAACTTAGAGAGCAAAGCAGAACTGGGGATGAATACTGCAGGATCCCCTGCCACAAGGAATCAAAGACCACGTCACAATTCGTTTAGTAAAACCAGCACTAGCTGGTGTCCCATATCCTCAAGCATTTAAAATGTCGTCCCAATCTTCAAAGACATTCTTTCATTCCATTTTTATCTGCTTTTACCCAGGACATTGTTTTCCCAGCTCCCAAGTAGTTCACTGGGTGATTTGCATCTCATTAAGAGCTCCAGAAATGACATCTCCCAGCCTGCTGCCTGGTGTTGTGGGTCTGCTCAGCAACAGACCAGGTCTTAGATTTTTCATGTTGACATTTTTGAAAAAACTGAATTAATGCTGTTTTCCCACTGAGTGCAGTTTAGGTGACCATTTTGGCCTTACTTCTTGCCCACTACAGGGGCAAAGTTAGGGAATAGCCGTTATCAGGGAGGGTACCGATGAAGTCATTCATTCCCATGTGAATACACCTGGCTGGAAGGCAATATTGTGAGGCCTCAGGATAAGAATTTTAAAAAACTTCTAGAAGCAGAGACATGGAACATGATGCATATCATGCATATCTTCTGAGTACTATGCAAAGTAAAGCAAAAAGAAAACCCATGTCAACTCATTGCTGATTCTGTATAACTGATTCTAAGCTTATACCTTTTAAACATTTTCAACTGGTTCCAACCCTCTTGCAATACCAGAGTTTCTGCCCTGCATTTGTGTTTTGCTTTAAGTAATGTCTCACTAGGTTAGAATGGCTTTTCAGCTTTGACATTCATTCATATACGAAAACCTCCAGAATAGCACTCAGCAGCATCGTCCCTCTGGAAACCAGAGATGATGTTTTCATAGTCAGCAAAATTGTTCTCTTGGAATAAAAGAAATTATTTCCCCAGTGTCCAGGGAAATTAATTCTGCTTTGGGCTCAAGCCATTTGATCCAGTTTTCAGAGCAAAGCAAATGCCTGACAATACCAGGAGCCCTAGTGGAGATGCTTGCCCTTCCCAAAATTCCTCCTGTCCAATCAAAACTTCTCTGATCCTGTGCCAGCTTTCCAAATGGCAACTAGCATATCTGCAAAATCAACCTAAACTCTAAGGAAAGGGTTAAATCTCTGTTGTTGTTTTTTTCCCCAGCCCTGGCTACAGATTAAAATCATCTGGAACTGGGAAGATTTTTTTAAACAATAGCAATGCCAGAGCCTTACCCCTGACCAATTGAATTAGTCTCTCCAGCTGTGAGGCCACTGAGTCTGTACATTTCAAAAGCTCTTCAGGTGATTCTAATCTGACCAGGGTGGAGCACTGTAATTCTATAACAAGAATTCTATAACAGGAATTAGGAGCACCTGCTCTGCTTCTGAGGCCATGTTTTCTCTTTTCATACATTATCTGTCATCCTCACTACAACCCTACTTGAATGATCATCATCACTAAGTTCAGACCTCTACCAAGTGCCAGAGGTAGATTCATACCCAGGTTTTTCTGATTTTGCTGCTTTTTTCCCCCACAGCATTCATATTTCTCAAAGTATGGGACATGAGCTGTTGGTATTAGAGTTTGCAAGTTGATTTTAGAGAGTAGGTAGATGACATAAAATGACACTGAATCATGTAAAAGAAAGTTACTCCTTTTTCATTTCTTTTTAAATTCTTCAGATTAAGGGAAAGTTATAATGATATTAGTATGTCTCTCAAGTCTTCTAACATTTACTCGCCTCTCTTTTTAACCAATGTTTTAAAAAGCCCAGAACATTCTGTGGAAAACAGAATCTACCTTAGATTCCTGACAATATTGTTTTTCTTTCATTGTATTTACTGTATTTTGCTGTGTATAATAATGTGCTTCCATGTATAATGCATACCCAGATTTTTGGCCCAAACTTTCAGGGAAAAAAATCTTTCATTATAATTTTTTAATTTAAATTTTTATTTGTTTATTTTTAGATACTTGTTTTTTATATTATAAAGGAAATTTAGCATTTATTTTTAACATATTATGGTACAAGAAATTTTATGTAACAGATAGTTATAAAACATAAGAACAGATACAAGGTACAAAAAATTATATGTATTAATACAAAAGTTTTTTATATAAAAAAAGATTATCATATTCCAGGGTATTATTTTGCATGTGGATATCATTATTGATTTCTAGAGTTACACTTTTAACTCATAAGCGTAAACAAAAGAAAAACATTTACATTGATACAAAATTAGTACTACCCATGTATAATGAGCATCCTTATTTTTCCCTCACAAATTTGGGCAAAAAAGTGCATATTATACATGCAAAAATGTGGTACTTTCTGGTTAACTTCTATTTTTTGCAAATGTTACCACTGCTTTTTCATTTACAGTAGTGAATAAAGTTTTATTTTTTAAAGAAATGTATTTGAGTAAAAAAAGAAATTAGTTGGTTTTTAAAATATTAAATAAACAGGTGTCTTGAATATAGCAAAAAATTATTAAGTGGTAGATGAATGACAGAAGTTTGAGAAATACTTCCCTACAGCATGCTAATTTTAAAAATATGTAGGCATCTCCACACCTGTTAGCCAATGGGACCTCTCATCTACCATCCCATCATAACAGATAGGCAACAACTTGTTCTATCCATTCCAGGTCCAGCCAGGACCTGTAAATTTCATTGCTGCTTTCAGCTCAAGAGGAATCCTGAAACACAAATGGCTAATAAATATGGGGA
This sequence comes from Lyroderma lyra, assembly GCA_004026885.1. Classification (NCBI taxonomy): domain Eukaryota; kingdom Metazoa; phylum Chordata; class Mammalia; order Chiroptera; family Megadermatidae; genus Lyroderma; species Lyroderma lyra. The sequence goes on from PVJL010004268.1 coordinate 46,942, forward strand.
ATGAGAAAGGACATAACATTTACCCTCTCAAGTAATCAATGAAATGCAAATTAAAACAAATGACGTGCCATTTTTTTACCTATTGAATTGTCAGACTTTTTTATTATTATTAAATTTATTGGGGTAACAATGTTTAGTAAAATTACATAGATTTCCAGTGTCAGACTTTTTCTTAAAGTCCTGTCCCATAATGGTGAGGGCCTTCAGAAACTGGTCATCTCAAGTACAGATGGTAGAAATATATTTTGCCGTATGGTAGAAGTATATTTTGCCGTATTTTCTGGGTGGCAATGCATATACAAATCATTGCTTGTAAAAATATGTATACTCTTTGGCCAGTAATTCCACTTATAGGAATGTATCCTAAGAAAATAATGTGGATTATCTAAGGTCAAACCAGGAGTAAGTTCCTCAAAGTATGACTATATTATTATAGAGAACATTGCTCCAAATAGGAATTATGTAATTTAATTGTGGATCATCTATTAAATGAAATACCATACATTTAGAAATGATGCTATTTAGACCAATCTCAAAGACAGGTAAAAAATTTGTTCCCACATTTGCTACAGTTGTGGGGGTGGGATAAGGGGGTGAGAAAGAAGATAGACTTTTCACTGCTTAATTTATTTGAACATTATGTTCATTTATTACTTTAAAAAAATGCCAGCTATACTTAAATAAAGCCTTTTTTTTTCATTTTAAGTGTAACTCTAAAAAATATATACTATTTTTAAAGTAGGTAGTATCTTTGAAAAATATTTATGACTATTGCTCAGTGGGGTAACCAATTACTGTAGATCAAGCTTATCCAACCTGTGGCCTGCAGGCTGCATGTGGCCCAGGATGGCTTTGAATATGGCCCAACACAAATTCATAAACTTCTTTAAAACATTACAAAAATGATGCATGGACTTTTTTTTTTTTTTTAGCTCATCAGCTGTCATTAGTGTTAGTGTACTTCATGTGTGGTCCAAGAGAGCTCTTCTTCCAGTGCTGCCCAGGGAAGCCAAGAGGTTGGACACCGCTGCAGTGTAGATGAACACTGATTTTTGCTGTGGCATGGCAAGGGGGTGATGTAAAAAATGAAAGAAATGGACGTATTCCTAGAAAAATATTGAAAGGATATTAAGAAAAAAATACTAATGAACTTTATCTTTAAGAGGCTGACTTCATCTCTCTCCTTGTTAGACTACAGGTTCCCCAGAAGTGTCCCAGGATAGAAAAGGCCCTCTTCCTACCAAAAGCTTTGGCAATAATATCCCAATTGATAGTCAGAAGCAAAGAGTGGGCCACATAAATGGAACAGATCTTGACAAGAATGGTGAATACTTGCCATTCATTCATTCATTATTTGTCAAGTGTGTGTCAAACTCTGAACTATGAAATAGTTTCAGGGGAAATTATTCACACTTCCCTAACTAATAAGAAGAAAATTCCATGTAGACAGTTTATAACTCTAGCATTTTCCACAGGCTCTAATTTAACTTGGGGATGTTTTCTTTGTAGCAGTTTTGCAATTTTGAGAAAGATTGTTCATGACATAACATGGCAACTGGGAAAATTTGTAGCTTTCCTTTCATCTTAGAAAGGAAGATCTGAATTACATGCACCCCAGGAGAAAATCTCTCTGGTTGTGTGTGTGTTTTACAAAAGCCCACTGAACTCTTTAGTTCACTCCTGAAGTTAGACATGGTAAGGTGAAAACTTGTAAGAACATCTCAGTAAAAGTACAAGAATCATAATAAGGCCATGGCCTAGACCTCTGGGTTTAGAATCATAAGACCCGAGTTCTAGCCCTGGCTCTGGAGGGAGACTCCCTGAGTCTCAGACACCTCTTATATAAAAGCAAGGGACCTTTTGTCACAGAACACTGGGAAACCTGAATTCTCAGTTGGACTCTGCCTCTAACTTGCTTTGTTGTCTCTTCATCTCCCTAAGCCTCAATTATCGCTTTGGGTTATTTGTCCTTCCCAAATGAAGTAAAGAGAAAGATACATTGCAAAATAAGATTTGCTACATAAAAGTGAAATCGTAAGGGCAAGAAGCAGAGCCAGAAAAGGCAAGTCATCTCATTTAGAGCGATTTCACATAAGTGTCCACTGGAGCACCATGCATCTCGGTCAGCCACCACTGAGGAGAAAGGTCATTCAGCTGACAGCTGAGTTACTGTCACCTCCAAATGCCCTGAGAACTTTGGTCAGAGAAATGGTCTACCTCCCTTTATGCAGAATTGACACAGCTCTGTAAATTAATTGTGTAGCTCTAATTCTATTTAAATGCCCCCCAGGGTTACATCTCTGAACTCTCCATTTGGGATTCGCCATCTGTAAATATAGAACGCTGAACACTGTTTGCTTCGAGGGGAGGTTTTACTTGGCAAGTGACCCTGGGAGTGCCTCATCCATAAACGGCAGTCAGATCAGAAGTCGCAGTGCTCAGAAAGTATCCACGCCTGCTGAGGCCCACAGGGAGGGTACAAAAGACTATGGCTCTCCGAGTGTGCTCTCGGCCAGGACCCCTGCTCACTGCCTGTCCATTCCTTGGTGGCCAAAATCTATACTGCCCCACCGGGCTGGGAATACTTGCACTGCATGGCCCATCCTGCCCTCCCTCCTAATTGTTCTTCCCTCACTGCAGTCCTGCTAGGAAACTTACAGAACTGGCGCATCTGTAGTGGGTGATGAAAAGTGAAGCACTGAGTGTTAGGGCACAGTGTTGGGAAAGACCATTTGTAGCCAAATAAGCTATAAATCAACAGGTCAAATAACAGAGTAAAGGAAGTCATTTCCTTCTTCGTCTCTGAGATGTTAGGGGAAAAGAAAAAGCATCAGCTGTGTTTAAAAGTGCTTAAACTAGGGTGGCCAGATTGGGAGTGTAAGGAAGAACGCCCAGCTAGATTTGAATTTCAGATAAACTTACCACTTTTCAATATAAGCATGTCCCAAATATTACACAAGATATACTTACACTAAAGAAGTATTGATTATTTATCTGACATTCAAATTTAACTGGGTGCCCTGCATTTGATCTGGCAACTCCAGCTTGGATATACCTTCATGTTCAATAAAGAGAATTAAATATTAAATTTCCAAACCAATTGTTTAAAGTTTTGTAATGAAGTCATCAGTTGAATTCAGCTATTTGTCTCTCACCAGAGGTTTGACCAATTGTTTAGTCACAAAGTGTAATAATTGGGGATTAGAAAGAAAGGAGTATGCATTTCCCTGTGCTCCTGACACTCCATCCAGATTTCTCCCATTTTTTGATAGATTTATCTCCAGTTTATTATGAAGTTCTGTAACAACTCAGGAGAGAAGGATGTGTTCAGTTTCTCAAACATGAAATCAAAAGGTACAGGGGGGAAAAGGTACAGGGATTCTTGAAAAGGAAAGGGATCTATGTTAAGTACAAAGTGGTATTTATGGCACAATAGACTTTTTAAAAGCACTGCGGGGAGGTAGCTCCTGTGTATTACAAACGAGAGTGGCTTGGCTTACAAATATTTATGTGAGATAGCAATCAGGCACTTTCAGAATATGACCATCATATCTTCAAAGTAAATAACTCATATTCTAAACTATATCTTCAAACTTGTATTTTCCAGATTATCTATATAAACTAGTCACATGAACTAGGTAATTGCCAGATAACCATACTGTTTTGTATCTCATAAGCGAACTGCTCAAAAACCAACAGACCTGGGTTCAGGTTTCCATCCTGACACTTACAGATTAGCCTCTTTTAGCGATAGTTTCTTCATCTATTGAAAGAATGATTTTTGTTCTGCGTGCCTTATTGATTTTTTTTATTTTTCAATTTTTATCAGAAAAATCATGATAAACTTCATGAATGCATATTTGGATTTAATCAGTGTGCTATCTGCTATTTGTATTTTGCTTCTTTTTCTGAATTTTGAGTTTTCATCTATCAATACCATACCCGTATTTATCCTTGTTGAAACCTTCATGGTATGACATCATATTTACATCTCAAAGTTAACTCTTCCCCAATTATTAAATACATACTTATCATATTTCTAGCTTTTCTTCTGCTACAAAAGTGCTATATCCATCTTTATATAGGTTATCTTTTTTTTTCTTTTGGTATACCTTGTTGAGACATGTCCAGATTTTGTTAATATATTGTCAAGTTGCACTGTAGGGCAGGTGGAGCCTTTGGACTCACCAGTGTACCTGGGGCCCCTCCCACATCGTCTTTTGACCTTTTGATTTATTCTGATTAATAGAAAAGCATTTGTAATTGTTTTAATTGAAGCTCTTTGTCAGAGTGGCTGAATATTTTTCAACATCTCATTTTGTAATTGTATTTCAGCATATATAATTAATGTGTCTCTGTCTTTCTCTTGACTCAGGCTTTCCACATTATGGATAGTAGACTGTGTGTGTGTGTGTGTGTGTGTGTGTTCATTTGTTTCTATCTCCCTGTTATACTTCCTTACTTCCTTTTATCTTAGTTTTCTTACTGTCCATCATATAGAATATTTTACTTTAATATAATTGAACCCATTCTTGTCACTAATATCTTCTTCCCCAGTTAAAATAGTTTACTTTATTTCCTTCTAAAGTTTTTACAGGCATATTTAAAATGTTTAACTCTATAACTTATCTGGAATGTATTGTGACCTGTGACAATCAAGAGGTATATTGAGAAAAATAAAAAGATTTAGAAATTTTTTAAAAAACTAATTTGAGTCCAGCAGCACTAGCTTATGGCCTTAAGCAAGTCTCTTAACCTCCTGAGATGCAGAGTCTTCTACTAGACCTTGTCTTATTTCTCTTTATCTTCCCCATAATATTTAGCAAAGTACCTTATGTTTATGATAAATATTATAAGGTCTGTATTTAAGTTATAATTTTTGTATATCACTATCAAATTGTTCCAGCAGCATTTATTGAATCATGATTTATTTCCCAATTATTTAATTGGCTGCTTATTGATTATATATCAGTGACACTCAGATTTGTTCCAATGACAAAGCACCTGGAAGATAGAGCACTCTTTGCAAAACATCATGAAATATGGAGATTTTAAAGTTAAAATAATGAAAATTAATATTTGATGCTAAATCAGACACCAGCTTACACCAGATTCTAGTATATAGTATAGACACCATATGATCACAGGTGTTTTTTTTTTTACTTTATGGGAAAAATTTTAAAATTGAGAAAATTCTACCTAATTAATTTCTTCTAAGAATCAGGAAAAGAGCACCCATCCATGGAACAGCAAGTTGTTCAAGAGCAAAAGTTGAAAACCACATCTTAAGCATTGCCAGTTAAAAATATAAATAAAAGCCTCTGATCAAATGTAAACACTATATAAAATAAAGTCCAGCTAAAATGGGCTGAATTCCATCTGAACCCCAAAACTATTTAAGATCAGTCTTTTGATTGGAATTCCTGTCACATTAGAAAGTCTAAAGGAGAGTATATGTCAGGTCTCCAGTGTATGTTCACGCCAGCCACCTTAACTCTAGATACTTCTGTTTATTAACCTATAAATCAGAGGAGATAACACAAAAGGACCTCACAAGCTTATGTTCTGCCATATTACAGAATTTGAATTTTGCAAAACAAGCATGAGGTAGGTTATGTTGGACTATCAGAAAAATCCATTTGAATTCTGAATTCTTTGTACTCTAGGATGGTTCCAACACAAGAGTCTGGAGTCCTGTCTTCTGCACACTGTTCCTAAAGATATAGACAGAGTTGTCTGTTAAGGATACTGGAATCCTCTGCAAGTAACATTGTTTTGCTATGCTAATTTGCTAATTTGTATTTTTTCAAGGCACTTACTTTTTTTTTTACTTTTTTTATTAGCTTTACAAAATAACATAACGGTTAGACATTTATACACCTCACAAAGTGATAACCCCAACAAGTCTACTACTCATCTGACACCATTCATAGTTATTACAATACCATTGACTATATTCCCTATGCTGTATTTTACATCCTGTGACTATATATATGTTTTATTATAGTTGACATTCAATATTATTTTATATTAGTTTCAGGTGTACATGCAGGGGTTAAGCATTTTTATAATTTATGAAGTGATCCTCCTATAAATCTAGTACCCATACGACACCGTGCATAGCTTTTACATCATTATTGACTATATTCCCCATACTGTATTTCATATCCCTGTGATTTGTTTTGTGACTACCAACTTGCACTTCCTAATCCCTTCACCTTTATCACCCATCCCCCCAACCCCCCTCCCATCTAGCAACCGTCAGTTGGTTCTCTGTATCCAGGAGTCCATTTCTGTTTTGTTTGTTTGTTTATTCTGTTCTTTAGATTCAATGTATAAATGAGAGCATATGGTATTTGTCTTTTTCAATCTGACTTATTTCACTTAGTATAATATCTTCTAGGTTCATCTATATTGTTGCAAATGGTAAGACTTTATTCCTTTTTTACAGCAGAACAATACTCCATTGTATAAATGTACCACGATTTCTTCATCCAATAATCTATTGATGGACATTTTGGTTTTTTCCATATCTCAACTATTGTAAATAGCACTGCAGTAAACATAGAGATGTATGTACTTTTTTCAAATTAGTGTTTTGTATTTCTTTGGATAAATACCCAGGAGTGGAATTGCTGGATCATACGGTAGATTATTCTATTTTTCACTTTTTGAGGAACCTCCATACTGTTTTCCATAATGGCTACACCAATTTGCAATCCCACCAACAGTACACCAGGGTTCTCATGGCATTTATTTTTACTTAGACCTATGACTTTTAAAAAGAATGCTTCTTGTTAAGAAAGACAATATGCTATAGTTTTTTTAAAACAAAAACTGCTAGAACAGAAGGTAAAAGATCTAGGGTTGGGTCCCCACATTACCACTTGATCTGGGATGAGTCCTTCAACAGTTATAGGCCTGTTTCCTTTTCTGGAAAAAAAAAATGGGTATTTAGAAAAGACAGTTCCTGTGCTCGCTTCAGCAGCACATATACTAGAATGGACAGTTCCTAAAATCCTGTATGGTTCTAGTAGTCTTGTTCAAACATAGATACATTCCAATTCAAGAAAAATAAAAATGCAAAACTTCATACTTAGGAAACTGGTAATTCACTATTCATAATGGTCCTTGCTGAGTCATTCTTCACCTACAAATTCTCCCATAATTCCCTTAAATAGTATGGCTCTCTAGTGAAGTCCAACTGTGATTCCTAGTACAAATCTCCAACATTTTTTTTATGAATAACTAGTTTATGATGTACACTTGGTCCAGGAAAATGGTATCTCTTCTCTAGACTATGACATTCATGAAAAATATTCTATGGCAGCTGTACGTGTGTGTGTTGGCAAGAAGTCAGAAGTACAGAATCTTGATTCAGATATAATACCAAAAAAAGAGCCAATTCCACAAAAATCATCTGCTTGGAAGGGAAATAAGTCATGACTTCATTGGACTTGTGGTTTCTTAATCTCCAGTGCACTCTTGATCCAGGGTTGAAATCAGGACTAACACGGAGAGGCTGCTCCATGAAATCGTGCCATCATCCTTCTCCCTTCTCCTTTGCACTCCCTCCAGAGACTGCATGGATCAATGGCATTGTTCAAAGCTTTTCAGTAAATACTAGCTCAAGCCATTTCCCCCCAAAATGTATCCCACCAAAAAGGTTTGCTTCTCACATACCCAGCAGTATATGTGTGCTCCAGATGTCTTTGAACTCTTGCCTTAGGATGTGGTGCAAACCATCCCAAATCACCTTTATGGTACTGAGCTCTTTTCACTAAGAGGGCACTTTCTACTCTACAAAGGCTGACCACCAACCTCTACTTCGCCAGCATGGACACACCACCTTGCTTTCTGTCACTCTTGACTGCTGATTCAGATAAGAAAGGTGAAGGTGAAGTTATAGACAGTGGCCCTTGTTTACACCTAGCAGTCCCTGTGTGTGGTTTTTTTGGGATGATATTTCTCCTAATAATAGGAAAGCTCTAATATGCCCATCAAAATGAGACACAGTGTTTACTAAGTGCATTTATGTGAAGAGCCATTTTTCACTTGATTTTCCCCAAACCTTGGATGGTTTATGGTAAAGTTTTACTATCTTGTTGCAGGTTCAGAAAATGGTCTCACACAGAAGCAGCGAACACCTCGCCGAAGATGTCAGCAGCCCAAAATGTTGAGTAGCCCCGAGGACACCATGTACTATAACCAGTTAAATGTGAGTTCAAAGTGGCCATAAAGCTGTTTCACTGGCTTTGTTTCCAGTTAATAATTCTGTTATTAATACCTGTTCCAGCCCCTCCAGCCCCACCCCCACTCTCTTATGCTCTCGTTTGGAACATGTGCTTAGGCTCTTTATCTGTTGCTTTCATGTCAGGATGTCTGCCTTCACGGTGAATAATTGATGTGGTTTATCAAAGACGAGCAAGATGCATGCTTCATCAGGCTCACTTGAGCCCTTTGATCAAAAAAATTATGCTGTGACTTCTGATATTATCAGCATCTGCTTGCATTCAACACAAAATCACTTTGAATTAAAAATTAACGACTTGCTGCTTTGCTTTGACTGTGTGTTCTTGGCCCTCTCCACAGGGAACTCTAGAATATCAAGGGAGCCAGAGGAAGCCAAGAAAACTTGGGTAAATATCTGTCTTCTTAGTTCTAAGCAACTGTAAACAGAAGGGGTCCTTTGTGATATTACAGAAAATGCAAAACTTTCCAGAGAGGCTTCTAAAAATATGCAATGGGGATAGCACCACGATTATTGACATTGGAAACTACTTTTCACAGTAGCCAGGATACAAAACTTGCATTTATTCTGTCTGAAAAGGCTGGAATTGCCATGTGAAGGCAAATGGTGTTCCTCATCATTTTCTCAGGGAATTGTACTTGTTTATAATTGGAGATATGTTAGCAGGTTGCATAAAACTCTCCCACAAGTAAGGGCACTCCACACCATAGCAATAGGCTGCTTCCCCCACACTAACCTACCCCTGGGCCTTAAGGGTAGCAAAGGAAAATTCCTTCCCATCCAATGGTTATACAGGGGACTCTAAGGAGTTTGGGCTTATTTGATTTTTAGCATCTCAATTGAGAATTGCAATGAAGTAGGTAATTGTACTAGTTCGAGAACTGGAGGAGTCAGGAGGGGAACTTTCTCATCTAGAGGGAACCAGAAGGAAACAGACAAGTAATTCATATAAATCAAGTTACAATAGGATCACAACTTACAGACACCACTAAATCAGGCCTATTATCAGCATGGGACCCACAGCTGAAAGGCTTTGTGCACCAGACCCCAAATCTTCTGTGCTTGGGGACCCTGGGCTACCCTAAGCTGTCCTTCCCCCTAAGTGTTGGGACCCAACCCTGTTCCAAGTACTGACACAACTTTAGCTGCCCCAGTTATGATTGTGGCATTTGTATTCTTTTTTCTGCTGAAACTTTTTTCTCTGTTGCAGCCAAGTCAAAATGCTTGATGGGGAAGATGAATATTACAAATCTCTGTCACCTGTGGACTCCATCCCTGAGGAGGACAACTCAGCCCACCGTTTCTTCTTTCCCTCATCCTCAAAAGGAGCATCTTTTGCTCAGCACTGAGCTGTGTGTGCTTCTTGTCCCCCCGCCCAGGTCTGTTGAGGGTAAGAACAATCGTGGTAATATGCTGATTGTCATTTACTAAGAAAGCACTGTAATGGAGTGAGCTTTTTGGACATGTGCTAGAGCCTTTCTGAACCATTTTCAGATTCGTAACCATTTTCTCCTACCTCCATCACCTTCCCCACATCTGCTGGGCAACCTGAATTGAGTAATCCCTTGTTTTCTCATACCATAGGTCTCTTGGGCATCCTCAGCACACCTCCACTGGGGTAGTAACTATCATCCATGCCCCCATCTAACAGGGTAACAATTGCACCATAAACCAGTTGTGAACACTGATATTTCTTTATGTTTCCCACACATCAGTCCACGCAGCATCTGTCCCTGTGAAAATCCAAGAGTTCTTTTCTCCTTGCCTCCTTTTCTCTTTTCTAGTCTTTCTACCCTGCCCTCCTCTCCCTAGGGTCATAGCTCCATTGCTGAGTGCCCTCATCTTGAAAGACTGCGCTCAACGTCTCCGAGGCCAGGATAAATTTTTGTCTTTAGGGAGAGAGGCCTAAATTTTTCAGATTCTTTCTCTAAGGCAAATGAACCCCTTCTCTTGCTAATTATTATGCTGATAAAGCCTTTGCTTCTTTATTCCACCTTGCCAATACACCCCTATCACCTTAGCAATAAAAGAAAAGAGTGAGATGGAAAAAAAGTTTAAACCGAGCAGAGTCCATGTCACATTGTATTGTAACTTTCCATTCTCTGGTCAGTTGTCTCCACTAGGCTATGTGAGTGACTGCTGAGCAGGTATCTTGTCTCATCCATCTCTGTGTGCACAGAGCCAGCACAGTGCCTGGCACAGGGTGGACATCTAGTAAATGCCCACCCTTGAATGAGTGGAGAGACTTAGTTACACAAACATATCTAATAGGAGAGTTTCTTTCAATTACTTGTACATGTCATATACAATTAATTACTTTTCTTACACCATAAGCTCTGATTTTTCATTCAAGTTTGGGCTAATTCTATTGTAATGATGTTATACCATATAGTATAATACTCAATAATACTCAATACAACAAAGTTTTTTAGAGCAACTACTCTATGTGAAACAATATGTGAGATTGCTGTATAATGTAAAAAACCTACAAGACCCTTTCTCTAAAACAGATCTTCTCAACTTTTTTCTTATTTCAAAATATTTGGCAGATAGAACCCATTGGAGTACCCAGATTTGGAGAAAAATAAACTAGAGGAAATAGAAAGAAAGCTGTTTCCAAAATTTTAAAGGAAGAGTTTTAATAAGCATTTTACAAAATGAGGCTTTTAAAGATCTCATACATTGTAATTTTACAAGAAAAGAAAGTGAGTCAATTAGTCAATAGTTAAACTTTACTTTTTAAAAAATGTCTTGATTTTTTTCCCCAGATCTTCACCCCAAAGGTAATGTTTATAAGATATGCAAGCAGACCAAAAGAAACACAAATTAATTTTATTGTTTAAAAATATCTAGAATATGTAGATTTTTAACATTATTAATATAAGTGTCTTTGGAAATTTCACTTTTATCACTAATTCATCTACTTTAGATTTTATGATATTAGCTGCTTTTCAGTGTTGAATAGAAATGTGCATAAATTCCCACTTGTCCATGTACAACGTCATTGTATACCTGCCTTCTTTATAATTAAAAAATATATATATAAATAAAGTTTAAAAAGAAATAGAAGTAATTATATAGAAGCTATGTATTAATCAGTCATTGCCACAGCTGTAACTCCAAACAACACTTTAGAAATGATGTTCAGCTACAGCACAGAAAAGAGACCGTAGATATTATTCATGGCTCATAGTAGTGCCACAAACTCAAAAAGCAATTCTTAAATCAAGTAGATGAGGATGATGTAACCTCAAGTCTCATAGATGTCTTCTTAGATTTTTCAAAGCAGTATATACATGGCAAAAACAAAACAAAAATCAAATAGGTCCAGAGAGTTTATAGTAATCTTCTCTATGTGCCTACCTTAGTCCCTACCCCCAGAAGCAACCATTTTTTTTTATTATTTCTAGCTCTTTTAATGATTTCCATCAGATATCTGAATAATTAGCTTCTGTGTTCTTGATTTATCATTTTAGACAATATCTAGTCTCTATCTCTGAAAAATACGCATTTATCTCAATTCCTCCTCCCCTCTCTCTTACTTCTTCCATGCTTATAATTTTTTTTTTTTATTTGCGACAAAATGGATGGACCTGGAGATCACCATGCTAAGTGAAATAAGCCAGACAGAAAAAAACAAAGAACTGTATGACTTCACTCATATGCAGAATATAAAACATGCTTATAATTTTATGTTTAAATTTTTGTTGATTACCTTTTAAATTTTATATAATTAAACACCTGGTTTTTTTGTGCCATTGACTTTAGATAGTATCTCTAATAAGGATGACTGGCATAAAGAACATTAACAGGCTGAAAGATAATGTCAAGAAAAATAGGAATAAGGACCCTTCATAAAATAGAAATAATTCTGACAATAGCACAATTCTTTTAAAAACTTCACTGCACACCCTTGGTGTTCATGTTCTGAGCTGCTGCTGCTTTTCCATTTTGGTTCATCTGCAGATATGCCTTCATCCACTTTTTTTTAACTGTCCTTATATTTAAATATAATACATACATGGAAGTGGCACAAATTAGAAGACTCAGCTCAGAAAGCTATCAGAAAGTGAGTATCAGTGTAACCACTCCTGCAGTCAAGAATAGAACATTGTCAGCACCCTAGAAGCTTCCCTCATGTCCCTTCTCAATTACTACGCATACTACCCCGACACACACCCTCAAAGATAAGCACCCTCCTAACTTTTATGGTAAATATTTCCACGATTTTCCTTAGTTTTACTACTTACACACATCCCTTAACACTATAGTTAGATTTTACCTCTTATATATAGGTAGGTTTGGGGAACTTTATATAAATGGAAACATGTAGTATGTGAGTTTTTGGGTATTGTTTCTCTTATTCAATGTTATGTTTGGGAGTTCATCTATATTGTGGAATGTAAATGTAGTTCATTCATTTTCATAACTCCACTATATGACTATACCATAATTGATTAACCCATTCCACTTTTGATAAACGAGTATGAATTGTTTAGGGCTATTTTGGAAATTGCTACTCTGTACAATTGTTGTATATGTTTCTTAGTGTATATTTGCATGCACTTCTGTTGGCTATATACCTAGAATTAGAATGTAGGGTTTTAAGGTACACATATCTTCACTTCAGTAGGTAATGCCAAACTGTTTTCCTGAGTAATTGTACAAATTTACATTTATACTAGTGGTATAAGCAAACTCTCATTGTTCTGCATTGTCACCGCTTGCTATTATCAGTCTTCTTCAAATGGGCAATCTGATGGGCAGATAGTAGACTACCACTGTGATTATAACTCACATGTCACTGATTAATAATGCTAGTGAGGAGTTCCCTGATGGTGTAGTGGCTTAAGGCTTCAGTGTTGGCGCTGTCAGCGCTGCGGCCTGGGTTCGATTCCCGGTCAGGGAGCTACCCACATACCAAAAAGCAAATAAATAAATAAAAGATCAATTAATTATTAAAAAAATAATAATAATGCTAGTGAGCATTAATACATTTTTATGTATTCAGTGGCCATTTTTGTTACATGCTCATTTTTAATTACTTTTTAATTTGAAGAAATATATTACATATTGTTAGTTACATGTGTTGCAAATATTTTCTCTACTAGGTGGTTTGCTCTTTCGTTCTCCTAAAGTGACTTTTGATGAAAAAAATGTTTGTAATTTTAACATAATACAATTTATCAATCTTTCCTTTTTAATTAGTGCTTTTTTATGGCCTATTAAGAATTCTTGTTACCCTAAGGTCATGAACATTTGCCTTTAGTATCTTCCGGAAGCATTATTGTTTTGCCATTTATATTTAGATCTTTAACTCACCGAAAATTAGTTTTGCAAATGATATGCAGGAAGGGTCAATTTTCATGTTTTCTATAATGGATATTCAATTCTCTCAGCCTCATTTAAAGAAAAGACCATCCTATTCCTACTGCTCTAAAAAAAACCATCATTTACATAAATTAGGTGTTCATGGGTCTGTTTCTGGATTCTCTATTCTGTTCCATTGATCTATTTGTTATTCTTGTCTTAAATACTGTATCTTTATAATAGCCCTTGGTATAATATGAAAGAGTAAGTCTTCCAACATTGCTTTTTTTCTCCAAGAGACCCTTAATTAGTCTGGACCCTTTGCATATTATAGAATCAAATAGTCAACTTCTGGCGGGGGAAAAAAACTGTTGGGATTTTTTTGGCATTACCTTGAGTCAATATGTCAATGTGGAAGGAATTGTCATGTTTACAATATTGAATTTTTCAGTCCATGAATATTATATATCCTTCTGTTTAGTTATTCCTTCTCTTCTAATAATGATTTATCATTTTATGTGAGAATCTTACACATTGTTTTAGTTTTATTCCTATAAGCCACATATAATTTGATGTTATTTAAAAAACTTTTTAAAGTTTTTATTTTCTATTTGTTGCCTGTGATAAACTATATCAGTGTTTGTGTTCCCCCAAAATTGATAGGCCTTTGAGAAGTGATTAGGTCATGAAGGTGGACCCCTCATGAATGAGATTAGTGCCCTTATAAAAGAGACTCCAGAGAGCTTGCTTGCCTCTTCCACCATATAAGGACACCATGAAAAGATGGCTGTCTATGCAACCAACTGAATGGGAGAAAATATTTGCAAACATTGCCACTGATAAGGGGATAGTATCTAAAATATATAAAGAACTAGCATGACTCAACAACCAAAAAACAAACAATCCGGAAGTTCCCTGATGGTGTAGTGGCTTAAGGCTTCAGCGCTGGCACTGTCAGCGCTGCAGCCTGGGTTCGATTCCCAGCCGGGGTGCTACCCACATACCAAAAAGAAAAAAAAAATGTGTAATGTTAACATTTAAAAAAAAAAACAATCCAACTAAAAAAATGGGCAGAGGACCTGAACAGACACTTCTCCCAGGAAGACATACAAATGGCCAGCAGAGATATGAAAAAATGCTCAACTTCACTAGCTATTAGGGAAATGCAAACCAAATCCCCAGTGAGATACCACCTCACACCTGTTAGAATGGCCATTATCAACAAGACAAGGAACAACAAGTGTTGGAGAGAGTATGGAGAAAAAGGAGCCTTCATACACTGCTGGTGGGAATGCAAATTGGTACAACCACTATGGAGGTTCCTCAGAAAACTAAGAATAGAGTTACCATGTGACCTTGCAATCTCACTACTGGGTATCTACCCAAAAAATTTGAAAGCCTTACTTTGCAAAGATATATATACCTCAATGTTCATCGCAGCATTATTCATGGTGGCCAAGTCATGGAAACAACCAAAGTGTCCTTTGATAGATGACTGGATAAGGAAGCTGTGGTACATATGCACAATGGAATATTACTCAGCCATAAGAAAAGATGAAATAGGGCCACTTATGACAACATGAATGGACCTTGAGACCATCATGCAGGGAGTTCTCTGATGGTGTAGTGGCTTAAGGCTTCGGCGCTGGTGCTGTCAGCGCTGCGGCCTGGGTTCGATTCCCAGCCAGGGAGCTACCCACATACCAAAAAAAAAAAAAAAATAGAGACCATCATGCAAAGCAAAATAAGGCAGACAGAAAAAAACAAGAACCATGTGATTTCACTCATATATAGAACACAAATCTGAAAGCAACAAAGAAACAAAAACTCTTGGACACAATCAATAGTTTAGTGATTAGTGGTTATCTGAAGGTATGGAGGGAGGGGGGTTGGAGAAAAGGGATAGGGTCTCAAATATATGGTGATGGAAAGAGAACTGACTCTGGGTGATGAACACATAACACAACACACAGATGATGTATTATGGAATTGTACACCTTGAACCTATGTAATCTCTACTAACAAATGTCACCCCAATAAATTTAATAATAAAAAAAACTATGGCTATGAACCAGGAATCAGGCTCTCACCAGATGCTGAATCCACCAGCACCTTAACCTTGAACTTCTGTTGTTTAAATCACCCAGTTTATGGTATTCTGTTGTAGCATCCCAAACAGACTAAAATATTGTCATTACATGGAAATGCAACTAATGTTTTTTAAATGTGAGATCCATGAACTGGGATAAACTTACTCATTAATTCTAATAATGTATCTGTAGGTACTTTTAGATTTTCTACCATATACAACTATACCTTCTGCAATTAAGTATAGACACTTTCTTCCTTAACAACATTTTTCTTGACTTAATGCCTACATTAGTTAGTTATTGCACACCAAATCAACCACGTATTTTTCTCAAGTCTATGAGTTAGCCACGTATTTTTGTTAATTTAAGCTAGTCTTTCCAGGACTCACTTGTGCATCTGCAATTGGCTGCAGGTCAGCTAAGCAGCTTTGCTGATATTGGGGGTGGGGGTGGGGTTCCTCACATACCTAGAGCCACAGCAGGGATAGCTGGGCTAACTTCATTCTGTTCGACATGGTCTCATCCTCCAATTTGCTGTTTTCCACAATGGCAGTGACAGGATCTCCAAGTAGGGGTGGAGTGTCTCTTGAGGCTCAGCACAGACACATTGTCAATTCCACCACATTCTTTTAACTACAGCAAAATAAACAGCCATCCCAGATTCAAGAGGTGGGTAACTAGAATCCATCTTTTGATGGGAGATGCTGCAAGGTCAATTACATTGCAAAATGAATGGATACAGGGGGAGACAGAGAATTAGAGTCATTTTTGTAATCAACTGTCATGCTGACCTGGCTAAGATTTCCAGTATAAGGTTGATCAGGAAGGTTAATACTAGACTCTTGCCTTTTTCCCAATCTCAAAAGGAAAACTTTTAGTACTTTACCATTAATATATGATATTTGTTGTTTCCTTTCTATTCCTAAGAGGGATTTTTTTTTACCCTTATAAGTGGGTGTTTGATTTTATCAAACACTTGGTTTTTATATATTTAAGTATGAAAAACCTATTATTTTTTTCCTTTATTTTGTTAATGTAGTGAATTACACTGGTTTTCTAATGTGAAAGCAATCTTGCATTCTTACAGTACATACAACTGTATCATATTGTATTATATTATCTTTCCATATATTGCTGCATTTGATTTGTTAATTTAAAATATATATGCTTATGTTGAAGTTATGAGTAATAAAAATTACTATGAGAAATAAAATTTTTAATTCTCATGATATCCATTTTGTCTTTCTCCTGAAGAGTTTGTGTAAGAATGACATTAATTCTTTAAAAGAAATTTTTTAATTCACTAAGGGCGCTATTTATGCCTGAAGTTTTGTATGACAGGAAGTTTTAATTATGGATTAAATTTTTTACTAAATTATGACTATATTATCTATTTTCTCCTATGTCAGTTTTGGTAGATTTCCTTTTTCTAGAAATTTATCCATTTATTATACATTTTCATATTTGGTTAGAATTATTTAAAATACCTCTTAAGATATTTTTTAATATTATAGAATCTATAATAAGTTCCCCTTTTTTATTTATGATCGTGATCATTTGTATTTTTTCTCTTTTTCCTTGGCTAATTTTGCCAGGTTTGTCAGTTTTATTAGTCTTTTAAGGGAAACAATTTAGATTTTATTCATCTTTTTCATTACCTATTTGTTTCCTTTTCACTAACTTTTGCTGTTACTTTTTCTAATTTCTTGGGATTTTAAGCCCTCTTTCTAATATATTCATTTAAGCTGTAATTTTTCCTCTCAGAATGGAATTAGCAGCATCATACAGTATTTTTACTATCATTAAGTTTAAAATGTTTTCAAATATCCATTATTACTCCTTTTATGACCCACGAGATTTTCAGATTATTTATTAATTTCTAAATGTACAGGGGTTTTTCTCTTATCTTTTTGTTGTTGAGTTCTAACTTAATTGTGTATGATCAGAGAAAAAATTGAGTATGATTGCAAGACTTTGATATTTATTGAGACTTCATGGCCCATCATATAATTTTTTTGTTAAAACTTTTGTAAATATTCCATATATACTTAAAAATTGGTTGTATTTTGCAGTCTTCTCTATATAGAAAGTGCCAAAAAATGTATACACATTTTAAGAAAGGAAAAAAATATTAAAATTGTAATTCTCAATATGTACTGAGAACAGAAGATGAATACAAATTACATGACTTCTGCAATTACAAGAAGTACTCAAAGTGGTGACCATCAGCATCCAGACACTTCCAATTACAACAAACTACTGCTTGAGTAACATTGACCAAAGTGTCCACTTGTATCGCTGCAGGTGCCATTTCAATTTCTTCCCAAAGTACCACCAGTCTAGTCAGTTTTTCTGCTGTACATCACATCCTTTAAGATCCCCCACAGGTAGAAGTCAAGGGGTGTTAGTAGGGGTAGAAGTCAGGAGAAAGTGGGGGAAACTCAAACAACATTCTTGAATTTTAAATACCACTTCAGAATGGTCTTGCATTCTTCAACAACAACCATGTTTCTGCCATTTCCTTTGACTGTCCTCCCTGTCGCATGGTGATGCTAGCATTCATTTGATTAACACCATCTTTTGAGTGAACTTCATAGTACATGTTGCTACCATAATTCAATTCAACTTCAAAAAGTAATACATAGATAACATCTTTTAAAATGTGTATATATTTTTTGGCACCCTGGTATATACGGTAGATCAAGTATGGTCTTCTTCCCCATACTTACTGATTTTTTTTACTACTTTTTCTACCAGTTATTAAGAGAAGTATGTTAAAATTTCCCACTATGATTATGAATTTTCCTCTTTCTCTCTTTAATTTTGTCAGGTTTTTTTATATTTTTAAGGTTATATTATTACCTTAAGGTACATACACACACTTTTATTATTCTCTGTGGCTATCCAAGATATTATAATATGTACCACTGACTTATCAAAATCTATTATTACTTAGTAGTTATACCCTCTTCTTAGACAATGCAAGAATTCAGGGACCTTAAAACACTATCTATATATAGTGATGGAAAGAGAACTCACACTAGGTGGTGAACTTATTATACAACAAGTTGACAATGCACTGTAGAATTGTATGCCCGAAACCTATGTAATCCTTGCTAACAGATGTCACCCCAATAAGTCTAACAATAAAAAAATAAATTAAAAAACCCACTATCTATAGCTAGCTCTTTATCTATCTTATATTCCTCCTAGATTATATTGCCACTACTGTTGTATATTTTATATTCCACAAGACATTTATCATTGTTTTCATTGCTATTCATTTCTTCCCACATCTCTGACCTTCTATTCTAGGATCTGTTTTCTTCTGCCTATGGAGCACTCTTTAGTGTTTTCTTTAGTGTGAGTTTGCTGCTGTAAGTTTTTGTTTAACTATAAATGTCTTTATTTCACATAATTCTTGAAGAATATTACTGATAAGTATAGCATTACTTGTTCCATACCTCATAACTAATCTTCAGATATTACTATTTTAAGACACTATTGTTGAGTTTATCTAGGAGCTTACCATATAGAAGGGGAGAGGTTATACCTGAACAGATATTTTCTGTGAAATGACAGAGTGAGTAAGATCAAAGGAGGCAGCATAAAAGAATGTTTCATGAAGAAATTAGTACTTAACCTAAATCTTGAATAGTGGGTAGAGCAGAGGTAGGACAAATTGACATCTCAAAAAGTGGGATACAAGGTAGCTTGGTGTGAATTAGAAAAAAATGCCTTTCCCCTCCCCATTCCAACCACCCTTGTACAGTTGGAAAAACCAAAAGTATTCTGGAAGAGTCCAATCAGACTGAAGCAGGAGGAAAATTCATGTTCTGTTTTGGTTCGACTGGAGCATAGAGCATAGATAAAAGATAAAACTGGAGAAGTTGATCGTGAAGGACTTTGAATGCTATGCTGGGAGTTTGTTCTCTACTAGGCAACAAGAAACTAGTGGTGGGAGTTGCGGGGAAGGGGTTAGGTATTCAAAGAAATGCCTTGATCGTCAAGTAGGATAATCCTTACCTGTTCCTCCTTCAGGAGGGCAGATTAGAATATTATGATTGGAGCGTGCACTATTCGTGATTAGCCTCTCTGCATAATCAGGACTTGCAACACCCTGATTGCTCCTATCTGATTCTTCAAAAAACAAAAACAAACAAACAAACAAACAAACAAAAAGAAATGCCATGAACAGAGCTGGGATTTGGAAAGAACTTGCTAGTTGTAGTGTGAAGTGGAGAAGTGAGAGACAAAAAGATAAATTAGAAGACTTACATGGTAGTTCAGCAAAGATATGAAGACTCAAGTTAGAATAATGGAAGGAGAATAGAAAGGGGTGTGAAACCAATATATCCTGCAAAAATATTGTTTACATATTCAGTGGTAGGAGCTGAAGAAGAAAGGGGTGGGGAAAGATAAATTAAAGATTACCCCATGCTAAAGAAATGGGTTAAGATCTGGAATTTATCTGTAATTTACTAATTGGATTAACAGTCATTGAATGGTAGTTTGTTCAGGGCTGTGTTTGTTGATTTTTCATACTGCTAATGTTGATTTGTGAAATTTTGTGGGGTATTTATTGCCCATTGCCTGGTGACAGTTAACATAGCCTTCAAGAGAAAGAGACTGTTACATCACATACACCATCTTAACATATTTTTAATGTTCAGAGATTACTCCTAAAATAAATGTTTGCAGATTCCTTTTTTAATTATATATGGCACTCTTTTTTTATGCAGCTACTATTGAATTATATTAGTCTTCATCCTAAGTCAAATTTGTATGAATTTACTCTTCAATGTATTATTTGTATTCATGACTCACTCGCAATATTTTGTCTAATCATATCTAGTGGTTTGAATCATTTGATTCATTGAGGACCAATCTCTCAGTAGTCATGGACTGGTTATTGATCAGGTTAATTGGTTGAATGGCATAATCATCAGTTCAGACTGTGTCTATGTGTAAATACCGTTTGGATGTTTTTACTGAAGTGCCCAGCCTTATCAGGATTTCAGTATACTCCATTTATGTTAAAGGTAGAGAATGACTTGGTACATTTATGCATAACATACCAGTGAAAACCTTTGACTCAAATGGAGGGTTGGGGAGAGCCCGTGCTTATTTTTTTAGTTGGGTAATGCTTCCCACTTATGTAAACCTCTTGTATTTACTGTTCTCCAGGCCAGCCCCTTGATCAATGACAGCAAAGATTGCTAGTCTTTTGAGTCACACAGAATGTTTTCTTCATTCACACACTCTTGTGGTTTTACTGGGCCATGTATCATTCAAAACAAAAGGAAAGGAACAAAAATAAAACAAGAGAATCTAACTGCCACTCACCCTCCAATATTAAAAACAAAGAAAATATTTCTACCAATTAGCATTCCCTTGACAACATTGGTGGTTGAATGTCACCGGCTAGTCTTAAGAAATAAACATAACATATCACTGCCCTGTACATATAAAGGTTCTATTTTGGAACAGTAAAAAAACTTAGAAAATACTCAAGCCAACCTCCTCTTTTTACAGATGACAGAGCAGCAGTCCTGGGACTTGCCCAAGGGTCACAGTGTGAACAAAGTGAAGACAGGAATCTAGGTCAGTTTATTCTACAGTCTGGGTTCTCTGTATCAAACCATCAGGCTTCCCAGTGATGTCATACTGTTAGAGACCAGCCTCACTTGTACTCAGAACAGACAACTTACTTAGGAAGGAAATAGTTTTCTTTCCAAAAATATTTCTCTAAATAATTTTCTCAGTAAGATGTTGATACTAGACCTAGTGCCTTAAACTGTAAAGATATTTATAGATATGATCCGAGGATATCTAAAGCCATTATTGGAATTAAAATATTTAATGCATTTATTCTGTGCAATCTCACTGGCATTCTCATATGTAATCTTCACACCAGCTATGTTAAGTAGGTAAAAGGCATAAATGGGAAGCCCAGAATGGTTATGCTCCCTGACCACAGTCAGAGAGCTGGTAGGGAGGGGCAATATGCAAATACACGTGTCTCAGAGTCCTAAATGTACTCGTACTCTCTACAGGAGCCAAGCAGCCTGCATCTCACTGTCCTTTAAGGAACGCTGATAGTTAAATGACAATCTGCCTGGGGCCAGAGTAAGCAAAACAGTTTCATATAAAATATGCTGATGTTTTATATAATTTTTATCTAAGAATAATGCACCTAATATATATTGAGTGCTTATTACATACCCAGTCCTGTGCTTTACCCATAACGCTCCATTTAATCTTCACAGTAACCTATTAGATAAATGTTATCATCATCATTAATAGCACTTTTATAGGAAACTGAGGTGTGTAAATGCACAATGACAAGACCTGGACCCAGCAATTTGATGGAGCAGGGATGTGACCCTGAATGGTTTGGTCCCAGAGGAATCTTTACTCACTCCTCTACACAGCCATGTAACAGCTATAACCGCTCAGTAAGAGGCCTGCAGAGAGGGCTTGCTGGTGCCTGGATTATCACAGGCTTGGTGGAGGCAGAGCTGGGAAAAAACTTTGAAGGTTTCAGGCAACTATTTCTATGAAATATAACATTATTGGAGAGCTTTTAAAAATGTTTTTGACATCCAATATTTATATTAATTTCAGATGTACAACATAGTGGTTAGACATTTATATAATTTATGACGTGATCCCCCGATTAGCCTAGTACTCGCCTGGCACCATACATAGTTACTACAATACCATTGACCATATTCCCTATGCTGTACATTACATCCCTGTGACTATTTTGTAACTACCAATTATACTTCTTAATCCCTTTACCTTTTCCACCTGGTCCCCACCCCACCCCCATCTGGTAACCTTCAATTCATTCTTTGCTACTGTTTTGTTTGTTCCTTTATATTGTTTTTTAGATTCCACATATTAGTGAAATTATATGGTATTTGTCTTTCTCTGTCTGGCATATGTCACTTAGCACACATAATACTCTCCAGGTCCATCCATGTTTTTGCTAATGGCAAGATTTCATTCTTTTTTATTGCTGAGTAATATTATATATATATATATTACACCTTTTTTTATATTTTTTAAATTGCAGTCCACATACAGTATTATACTAGTTGCAATCAACACAATGACTAGACATTTATAGAACTTATGAAATGATCACTGCAATAAATCCAGTACCCATCTGATACCACACACAGTTATTACAATATTACTGACTGTATTTCCCGTGTTATAGTCAACACCCCCATGATTATTTTGTAACTAAAAATTTGTACCTCTTAATCCCCTCTCACTTTACTCATTTCCCCCAACCTCCCTCCCATTTAGCAACCCTCCAAATGCTCTCTGTATCTATGAGCTTGTTTCTGCTTTGTTCATTGCTTTATCCAATTGTCTGTTGATGGACATTCAAAGAAGAATGCATAAAATTATTGTCAGAATCTACACTTTTGTTGTGATTAGTGTGTCCAATGAATTAACGTCTTAAGAGTTGGTCCCAAAACAACAAAGCAGGAAAAACAAGTTTATTGGAGATTGATATATAAATGAGACTTTGGAATATGAGCCAGTGAAGTAATCCTATCTAGTGAACCATGTATTGATCAATAACTGTTGGAAGAAGGAAGATAATATGGAATGCTAACAGCTTACCAAGCACCCTTCAAAAAAAGAGAGGAAGAAACATGATAGAAAGAACCAGAGCGGGCAGGAGCCTTCACAACTCGTAGTTTCCTCATCTGTCAAGTGAGGGCACTGGGGTCTATGCCTGGATTTCCAAGGACACTTAATTATTAATTAGTCTCTTTGGCTTTTTCTGAACCACCAAGAAATCCCAAGACTTTATGTCCTGACATCCAGCATCCTACATTCACTCCCAGATTTAAATGTGTTCTTGGATGGTGCCATCAACTATCATCAACCCGCTGAAGCATCTATTCAGGATATTAGGTCTCTCCAGTTACCTATTACTAGTGTAACATCTTTAGTATATATATATATATATATATATATATATATATATATATATATATATATATGTCTGGATGACTTAACATTTCTTCTAATTATTAGGGAATTCACATCTTTTCCCCAATATTTATAGATATAAGCTAAGTAGAAAAAGAAATTACTTTCACATGAATACTGCAAAATTCGAAAGTTCCATAAAGCCTCAGCAACATTATTTCTGGAAGTATTCTTCACAACAGTTGCAGACTAACCTATGCATTTTGGGTCAAGTTAGTGTCTTCTTATATGCAGTGGTGATCATCTCAACAGAAGGGAAACCAGTGAAGAATGTGTAAAAGGTTTCATTGCAATTCTGTGAAAGCATTTGTTTCATTTTCCATCTGCACTGAGGCTCACTACTTCCCCCTGCAAATGGGACACTGAGGGAATAAGTGTCACTGACATGAAGAATTAAATTTAGGGAGTTCCCTGGTGGTGTAGTGGCTTAAGGCTTTGATGCTGGTGCTGTCAACGCTGTGGCCTGGGTTCGATTCCCAGCCAGGGAACTACCCACATACAAAGAAAAAAAAAAAAGAATTAGTTTTTATTTTGTTTCTCCTCCTTCCTGACCCCTTCCCCACCTCCATCTGAAACTGAGGCCATCATGGTAACACACCAAGCTAAGGATTTAAAAGCCTGGGGACATCATGATTTCTAATAGACACACTTCTCTCTGACCAGCATATTGTTAAGTTCCAGTTGATCAAGTTATGTCATGACACATTAAGTATATAATTTATTTCTTTGGAGGAAACTACTCCTATAATAATGGTACATTTTATGTATAATCTGTCAGCAGGCACTGGTTTGCTAAAGAGGCCATATAGAACCAGATTTATAGAACCAGATTTATAGAACCTGATTCAATGTATCTTAGGAGTTGATTATTCTCTTGGTGATTTATTATTATTGTGAAGGCATACAGTCTGACACTCGGTGCTCAGGACTTCAAAAATAACAGCCTGAAAAGTGAAAAAAATCATCCGGACTTTGGAGTCTCTTGTATACTAGTGATGGTCTGGCTTTTTCCAAATAGCATCAGCATGTTCTCCAAGTCTCAAGAGGTCAGAGCCTCTAAACATAAACCTCTTTGTCAGTCTTGTGTTTGGGGCGTGTAGACATAGCCCAATATCATAACTCACTGAAAGAAGGGGGAAAAACCTTTAACAAATAGAGTAAATCCATGTTGAATTAAATTTCCCTAACTGAGAGTATACAGGACTTTCACAGTTTCAAATAAAATTCCCTCTCAATTGTCATGATCTTATTCATGAGCAAGAATCTGACTATCTTTAGTAGCTTTTTCAAATTATTAAGTGTTTAGGAAAATAAGACTTACCCTTAGAGCCTGAATGCAGCAATTCATCCTGGTAAAGTAATGTGTTTATTAGTTTGCAATGTAAGCCTGCTATGAATTACAATGCCTTTATTAGTGACTTCATTTTCTTTACTAGAATCCTTTTTATATCAGATGATAATATTTTAAATTGAATAAAGTATGTTTTTCTTTTTAAAAATTATATTATTTAGGTCTTAAACAAAGGAATGTAAAATAGCATGAGTGTTTTAGCATGTAGTTTACAAGTTAAAACTACATGGGAAAAACTTTGGGAGAAAAACAAATGGAAAAATTCGAGAAAAAACAAAATGAGTGTCTGTTCCTAATTCCTAATGGTGAATGTCTTTCCCAGACCTTTCTCTATTGCTGGACAAGAGGAGAGAGATCAAGGTGAAAATGTTGAGGAATAAGAACAGACAAGGTTAAGATGCAAGAAAGTTTGCCAACCACCTGCCAGATGGAAAAATCCTTACAGTTCATGAGCAGCTGAATTGCCCAACATTTTTTACAGGGACATAAGTTATTCAGAGAAAGTAAATTGCCTGAGTGTCAGACTCACAAAATCTCTAAGACCACTAAATGCTATTTTTTTTAAAGTATGAATACATACATCTCCATTTTTGCTTTATGATCTAAGCTAGAGAAAATTTACTGCAGCATGATTACTCAGGCCTCATTACCTCATGGTTAATTAGCTAACAATTGTAAAGTGCTTTGAAGATGAAAAGCATCATATAAATGCTAAGAATTATTAAATAGTATGAGAAGAAAATCATAAAATAGATACATTGTTAACATTAATTTGTATTTTATCTTTTCTTATTATCTGCTTCCTAGCATTTGACATTTGGGGCTAAACTATGTATATTATAAAAGCTGAGGGAGTTGCCACATTTATTATAGCTGTGAACTACAGTATTAAGCTAGCTCCAAATTAATACTTACCAAAAAAAAAAAAAACAGAGAGTCCTCAAGTATAAACGAATTAGCTGTCAGAGAGATCTCCACTGGTTCTGGTTAAACAGTTAACTAGTTAAACAATTCATCCCCTCCAGCAGTTAGAAGGAAAGGTGTATTAATTCTGAAGCAATTAATAAGCATTTCTGCTTTATTCAAAACAATGCAAAATATACTGATAAATAGTAAGATCAGCTGGACCATCTTGGTGTGAAACATCTGATTCTACTTTGATTCCACTGTCTAGCTGCAGATCCTGCTGTGAATAGCTTAGGACAGTATATTATGCAGTGTTGACTGTTCCCTACATTTTGCTGTCATCAAAGCAAGTTCAACTTTTCTTGAAGCTTTAGTTCTACTCCCTGCCATCTCACCTCCTCCTTCCCCAATCCTAAATGGACAGAAGGACAGATCGAGGCAAACCTGCCTTAGAAGATCTTTGGCAGCCTGCCCTAGTCATCTACAAAGAAGAAAAAGATATAGTCAAATATTCTCAAAATATGCTCCATCATGAAAGCTTTCAATAACACAGGAAACAATAGATCAAGTACATTCTAAGTATTTGCAAAGTGTTTAATTGGGTAAAGGCAAGTCAAGCTCTTCTCATTACAGCAACCTCCTCATTGGAAAGCCCACTTCAGTGATACTAAAGTTAATCCCAAGTCCTGTTACAGGAAACTCATCCTTATTAAAGTAACATTAAGTGCTCCTTTTTTATTGATCTTCCCCTTCAGCTTAATGATAGAAACGTACTGATGTTTTAATAATAACCTCACAAGCTTTACCTCATTTTACTTTGCCTTGGTACTGAAAGATGCAGTGGAAACTAACTTAGCATAAACATTTTGCAGATGTTTTTAAAGGCCAGGGGGAGGTGGGGGGGAAAAAAGATTCAATTGAGCCGCGTGTTAACCAAGATGGCTGAAAAACTGAAAGATGAAAGGGAGGCTCCAGTGTGAACATCAAAGAATTGTTAATGACAAGAAATACCATTAGGGTTAGCATCTCTTTTGTTTCAACCCTTTCACACCTGCAGTGTGTGGTGAGCTAAACCTTTGTTCCAAACTCCGAATTCCCTCCATTAGCATTTGTAGAAAAATGGTTGCAAAACAGCAGAAACATACGTTTGGCTCTCCCCTTTTGCTTGAAAAGTCAGAAATTTAATTAGGTATCTGCGGACTTCCTTCTAGTTACTGGATGTAACTTTAGAGACTATAGAGTTATAAGGTAATGGGTTGCAAATAAGCTTGGGTGAAATGTGAGAATAGCTTTGTAACTAAAAAAAAAAAGAGAGGTAATATAAGCAACATGGAAAAGCACACATAAGCAGCTCAGGCATTAGCAATAGCAAAATCAGAGCGTGAAATTCAGATTAGCCCTCCCCAGGCTGTGAGAGGAAGGGGGTATTGCAAGACTTGGCATGGCTAAAGGTGTAACCTGTTTTATTTGGCCCCTGAAAAATTTTAACAGATGGTGGGACCAGCTGTCTTTTTCAGCCATTTAATAAACTCTTCGGTGGTAACAGTTTGGAAAGTGGGGGTTTTTCGTTTTAGGCCAGAGGAGAAAATAAAGAAATCTGTCCCAAATTGTCTTTGCCAAGTAATAGAGCCTGGAAACATGAAAAGTTAAAGGGGAAAAATCAAATCAACTATATTATCGTCTTTGTATTTTTTAAGGGAGCAGCAACAAAAACACATCCCTCTCTGCCAAATTAGCTGACTGACTACTGGCAAAATGTATTTTTGTATCGTGTCTCTATCTGGAATTGTGTCCTTATCTGGGAATTTGATTTCGGGCTTTCAAAAAGAGAAACCTGGTTATCGTCTTTAATGCTCATTGACAAATTAATAGCATTTAAAGCAACTATCCACAGCATTACAAAAAGAAGCAAACTAAATATTTATTAGAACTTAGTACTTCTAGATGGTAAACGCTTTCTCACAATGAATGAAGGGGCATATTCTCTCCAACTTACATAATTAGGCTAAAATGGCATAGAATTCTCTTAAATCATGTAATGTGAACCTCAGAGCCCATCTCCAGACCTCAGGGAATGGGAAGAATGCTTATGTCAAGTTATTTTCAGGACAGGATCTCAGAGATTGTGCTTTTGTGCCTAAAATATTTTGGAAAACTGATGAGGATTACCCCCCTACACACACACACCAGTTAAACAGCAACTCTCAATTATGGAAGAGAGGGTTTGTTTGTAAAGCTTCTCCCCCTGATTGGCCATAAATACAACTCTGCAAATTTTCATGATTCCTAGCTGAGCAACAGCCACTTCCATTGGACAAAGCTTTGTTCTGTCCACAAGACTGTTATACAGAGTGTTTGCCTCCAATGAATTTTAACCATAAATTATAAACTCTTTTTCCACTAGGAGAAATTAGACACACCTTTTCAGATGCCTAACGCATGTGCAACTCTCATTGTTATCTAGTAAATCTCTTCTGCTTAGCTTCCAGCTTGCCTCCTTTTAGAACTGATGGTGATACGTGGCTTCTTAACATTTAGCAAGGGGTAAGTGATGAAAAAAGAAATAATGAATAATTCTATCTGAAATAAGTTAACTCACTTATCTAGAGTAAGATAGTTCAGTTATCTAGCTGGTTACCCAAATTAACAGAATGCCATCTCTAATTTCCCAATTACCATGATTTGTCAAATGCCTTAGATAACTTGTAGTTCCTCTTTGAGGAGTACTTTCTCTAGTCTGTAAACACCAGACCACCATTCATTCAACACATTTTTAATGAGCACGTACTATGGGCTAAGCACTGTGCCAATAGGTGAAGATACTGAGGTGAACAAAGTAGTCGAGACTACTGCTCTTTTAGCACTTATATAACCTCATAACTCCTTTACTATATAAAGAATAACAGAAATGCTATAATATAATGTTTAGACTTAGTCTATCAAGCTAAAAAAATTAGCTAACGTTGCAGATAAGTTTGACAATTAAATGTAGGGGAGGAGGGACTTGTCTTCCACTTTCGGTGGAAAGCCATTAACAAGAGAGGAAGGAGCAATTGCTAGTTCTTCGCAGCAGCTCTTAACAAAGTCTCTGGCTTTTCATTGTATCATTTTGTTTTCCAGTCACTGGTTTCAAACTGCCCCTCACTAAACTATGATCATCCAGAAATCACATGTATATCCTTATACATTATAGTGTGCTTTTCTAAATTATTGGGACTAAAGAGTTTCAAAGAGGGGAGAACAATGGAGCTTTACTTTTATAGAAATAGAAGCATTAACACTGTGTCTGAAAACAGGTTGATCTCATGGCTGGAAGGTACATCTTGTCAACTAATTCTAGTTCCCACTTCTAAATTTTCAGTACCTTCATATCTGTCTAATGGGCCTCTTACAGGTACCACTGTCAATTTAAATACTGACACCAAGTCTGTCAGGTTTTCAAAAATGTAGAAACATAGTTCTACATAACTAGGAGAAAAGAATGAGGAAATTGATGTAAAATCCAACTAAACATGTTCTGGAAAATTTAGCTGCTTCTCTATAGAGTGTTATACTTTTATTTGTCTTTCAATAGCATCATATCAACAGGTGATCTAGGATTAGTGAACAGCATGGAATTTGAGGCTAATTGCAGTTTTCAATGTATTCAGGTTAACAAAGTTAAAATCTCTGTCAGCAAGGCAGGCATCCAGAGATTGCTGCCTCAGCCATTGTTTTATATTTAGATATTGTCATGGCTGGCCATCTCCCTATCACAACTGCCAGGCAGGTCCCCAGCACGGGCTATGGCCCAAGCAGTAACCACCAAGTAGCCCATGGGATAGGGAGCATTAAAAGCAGCAACCCTAGAAATAACTTCAGTGACACCCAAGTAGCAGTTCTAGTAATAGGCTAAGACCACATATTTGTGTTGGTTTCTTAACACACTCTCATAAATAAATACTATATTTGACATCAATTATGTTTCACTGAAAAGTTTCTCCTGAGAGTAAATAGTAACATTCCTAGCAAAGACAAAAGCAGAATTTTTTTTCTAATAAAAAGCCAGAACTGATAAAATAATGAAGCCCATTAAAAGGTGATTAAATAAATACTGACTTATAAATTTCCTTTGGCCTGCTAGGAAATGTCATTCATTTCAGAATTCTCCAAATTTCCAGGAATCTCTGAAATTTAAAAATGTGCAAGAATCCTTTGTGTTTATAATTAGGCATTTTTCTAATAGGATAAATTTTTTTTTTTTTTTTTTTTTTTTGCTTTTTGGTATGTGGGTAGCTCCCTGGCTGAGAATCGAATCCAGGCCACAGCGCTGACAGCGCCAGCGCCAAAGCCTTAAGCCACTACACCATCAGGGAACTCCTATTGTCTTAAATTGTATAATTGCTAAGTTAAATTCTTAACATTTAAAGAAATAGTTTTAACAAATTAACCAATTAGAAGTAGATGCAAAAATTAAATTATTTCCACATTAACTGCTGTAATTAATATAATTACGAACATTCAAAAAGGATGGAATACTTGAGAAAATAGATCTCAATTTTAATAATAGCATTCAAAAGATATTTATTGAATACTTGCTGTGTGCCAGATACTGTATTATAGATAGAATAATGAACAAAACAGGTACCATACATTTGCTATAAAGAGCCAAAAAATACCAAGGGTGACGGGAAAGAGAAAAAAGAAGAAAATGAGAAGGAGGAAACATGAAGAAAAGAGACTATTGATATTAAAATAGGCTATAAAATTATATTTAAAAAACAAAACAAAACAGAATTGTACTGGCACCGGAATAAACAAATAAGGAAATAGAACAGACAAGAAAGTTATGATATAAACACAAGGGTATCTAAGTATTTTTTTTATTTTTTAAGCTAAAATTTTAAATCTGTGGAAAAATGATTCAATTACTGGTGATGGGAATAATGATTAAAATTTTGGAAAAAAGAAAGTTCAGTCTTTGTCAAGAACTGTGTCTCAAACTTTTACTCACTTGCAAACCAAGTTAGCCATAGTTTTATGGATGTTGGCAAAAGACACAACTCCTAAGTCAGAGGGAAAACTCTAATAGCAGTAGCCAGAGGATCAGCATTTGTACCAGTTCCCTGAGCCCCAGTTCCCACAGGGTGATGCAAGGAGGGCCAGATGATACTTGCATGTCCAGTGGAGTGTGTCATGGAGAGGAACCCCAAACTTAAGGAACTCAATTCTTTTGTAATGGGCAGTAAGCCTGCCTGATCTCTGCCCTAGACTGAGACATTATCTTGGTTATATTGGACAACCTACCAATGTAGGCCATTCCTAAGGGTACACCATCCCTATTTTCCAAGTCTGTTCACTACGCAAATGTCCTTGAAGCGATAGTTCAGAACAAAGGCATTTAGTGCCTCTGCTCACAAGATGTGCAGCAACACAAGAGGCATATGGAGAATTGTCTCCCAATGTACTTTATTTTAAAAGAATAGTAGATAGACTAAAGGGCGGGGGGTGGGGAGAGAGAGAAAGAAAAAATTGAAAAGAAGCTATGAAAAACGACATGTAAGAGAAAATATATATAAATGCTTCTTTACTTTTCAGGAAGACATTTCTAAGCATACAGTCAAAGACAACTTAAAAGAAAAAGAATAATGAATTTGACTAGTACATAAAAATATAAAGCTTCTCCATGTCAAAAACACTATAAAATAAGTTAAGTTGTGCTGGGAAAATGGGGAGTTATTGTTTAAGGGTACGGAGTTTCAGTTTGGGAAGATGAAAAATCCTGGAGATGGATGGTACAACAATGTGTACTTAATGCCACTGAACTATACAATTAAATATGCTTGAAAATGGGAAATTTTATGTTATGCATAATTTGTGATAAAAATATTTTTAAATATTAATTGCACATATAAGCTAGAAATAACATCTATTGCATATATAACAAAGGCTACTATCCTTACTATTTTTTCATTCAACAAATATGTATTGACAGCTATGATGCATTAAGAATACAATGAAAATCAAGACATTGCAGTCTTGCCCTCAAGAATCGTAGTGAATTCCTACAAAATATTAAGGAAAAGAGGGAGTTCCCTGGGGGTGTAGTGGCTAAGGCTTCGGCACTCTCAACTCTGTGGCCTGGGTTCGATTCCCAGCCAGGAAACTACCCCCCACCCAAAAAAAAAAAAAAAAATCCCAAAAAAGAATGAAGAAAAGAAGCATGCACAGGCAGTTTACTAAAGAAGAAATACTTATGAAAGAGTGGTCAACTTCACTAGTAATAAAATAGAAATTATGAACAAAACCCCATTTTTACTTTCAGAATGGCAGTTTTCTTAAAGTGCTCAGCGTTAGTGAGAATACTGGGAAATGTGTACTCTCAGTCTCTGCTAGTAGGATGATAAATTAGCATGAACCTCTGGGCCTGCAACCTGAGAATACAAGTATATACCAAAAGCCTTGAGACAGTGCTTACCCCCTTATAGGAATGCATCCTGAGAGAATGGTCTACAGTGTGTGCAAAATGTTGTTCACTGTAGCATCGTGTGTAATAACAAAAAAAACTGAATATTATTTAAATAGTCAATAGTAGGGCCTTCATTAGGTATAATGGTATAGCTATACAATGGTATGGTATAATATACTCTTCAAAATGTGTCAAAAAGATGGAAAAAGAAGCTTGGCTATAAAAAATGTACAAAATGACACTATTTTGAATTTTAAAATAGGTCTTTGAAGCCATGACAAATATTAGAAAGGCATATACTAGAAGATTGACAATGGTTGTCTTTCTGCATTGAATGTTTATCAGCTGTTATTAGAAAAAAAATGTTTAAGGGAAGAAAGTTATTGGCTCTTTTCATTTCACTAGAAATTTGTATTATTTATATTTGAAGAAACCTAATTGTAATCTTATTCATCCTTTAATGCAAAATTCTTTTCTGTGTAATATTTTTAACATTGTCCACTCCTGTTTTAGATCATTCTGTTTCCTGATAAAAGATTTCTAGGAATATATTCTCCATCAGTCATCCAGAAGAAAGTCCTTATAAACCTCTTTATTAAGATAAAAATTATCACATACCATGATAATGGACCATTATGTAACTATTAGAAATTTAAATTGTTTATTATAAAGAACTATGGGAAAACATTTATGGTAAAATAGTATATGGTAAGATTGGCAGGATAAGTATATATAATGTACATTATAGTTTCAGGAGTGTAGTACAGTGTACGGGAGCAGGGACTGTGATAGAAAGATAACTACAGATGTGCTAGGAGGGTGAGATGACTAACCAGGTTAAAGTTTACTTCTATGTTTTTATTTGAATTTTCAACAGATATGTAAAAGAGGGGCTGCATGAGTCTAGGAAACAAATTAATGTTGTTAGAGAAATTTTAGACGATTTAGTCCCAGTCTCACCGGGGCCTGCACCTTAGTGGAGTCACCACTTACCAAGGAGTACAGCCTCAACTTTGCCAGCTCAATTCAGTTTAATCAATTCATCAAGGATGGTCTGGCTCTGGAAGACTAATAAAGATAACCTAGAATGTCTTAAGTCAAGAGCTTTTCCTTCTTATGGAGGCACAAAAGTCTGTTGAAAGATAGAATGAGCTGTTACAGTGAAGCCAGGGGCCCAAGAGCCCAATCTCCACCTCCTCTGGCTCCCCAGCCCCAAATGCCCTAAGATAATCCTCTGTTGAACTCCTAAGCTTTTAGGCAAATTGAAACTTCTGTCTACCCGATCTTGCAGAAGATGCATTTATAACATTGGATAGCAATTTATTGTCAGTAGGAAAATCTACTAAGCAAATTCTAAGATCAAGTTAAGATGACTGGGGAGATTGCAGTCAATGAGTTAGAGAAGCTATAGGCACGTTTCTCATAGTGCTGACTGACTGAGAACCACCTGCATTATAGCCATGGCAGACCACATAGCACAGAGCCCCAAGCTTACTGATCAGTACTGAGGTTGGGCCCCAGAAGTCTGCCCTGAGGCACACTCGGGGTGGGGGGGGGGGGGTCCATTGCAAGGAAGAGGGTGTGGAGTTATGATGATCTAGTGCACCAGTTCCAGCAACCGCCCCTGCCCGAGGTTATGTTTTCCAAGAAAGCAGGGCTGCTGAGCACCATCTTCTCATGACTGGAGAAATACTTCATTTTTCAAGACTGTTTCCAATAGTCCGCCTCCATCTCCGTGATCCTCTGACCTTACGACATTGTCTCAGGGCAGACACAACACCAGTAATTAGCATACTGCTCATCCTGTGTTAACCATTCAGATGAGAGTTGGGAGAAACATCAGTCTTACTGGCTACATTGGTAAATAATTTCATGGTAGTTTTCCAAGAGATTTACAAAGATGCAGTAATCTCATACATAGTTATTGGATTTTAAAGGAGATATTTTCTTATGTTGCTAATTTTGGCAATACACTCTACTTGGGCTCTGATAATCTCTGTATTGATAAAAATCAATACTCTAAAATTGAACTCCTAATAGAAAACAAGAACAAGATACTTCAAAATTCCTCTCCTTCCTTGCATTCTCTTTTCTTTGACTCAAATAAAAACTTACAACAAAAAGGTAATGTTGAGGGCACTTTTTTTCCCTCCATTTTAAACAGCAGAATTCAGAGCCCCAAACTTTGCATTAATTATATTATTCTTTTGATAATGAAAGATATGCATCTAATTCTTTGAAACAGTGTGGCCAGATGGAAGTATAATGTGAACATGCCAGTATCTATGAAAGTGGTTGGATTGACTGCTCTGGGGACCGTAACTTGAGATTTTCTCTGCAAAACAGAACGAACGTAGGCAACGACAGTGAAGGTTTTAACTCTGGTTGCCTAATCTCTGTCCCTGCGCCTCCGCCCCGCTCTGCTGGGGCCACCAGCTCCAGGCGGAAGAGCAATTTGGTTTCCCCTCCACTTAATCCTCGGCTGTCTGCAGAGACCTCACCAAGGGGCCAATTGTAAGGATGGCTCTGGGTTTCAAACACCTGTCCACTAGGAACCGGACTTATACCTCCAACTCCTTTCATGCAGTCACAAGACAGACATCAGATGGTAGCAACTTCTGGTCCCTCCTGAGCCATGTTCAGTTACATGGGGTCCCACGGCCCCCTGCTACGGCTTCTCTGTTTTCCAGGTATCTGTCCGAGTGTGCAATTTTAAATGCCGAACTAAAATAGCATACAAAGTCTTCAGGAAACCTCGCCAGAATCACAGGTGATGTGGCTTCAGTTTCTTTTCATTTGATTGGCACAACAATCCTTTATTGTGTGAATCAATTCTTCATTGTTTATTTATGTGTTTTTAAGTTTTTAATTAACATTAATTTTGTGCTTTGTTCTAAGCCCTTTACCTTTATGTATGTTTTCATCATCATAACCCCACAAAATAGGTACTGTTACTATCCCCATGTTAAAGATGAGAAATAAGGCCCAAAGAGGTTAAGTAAAGTGACCAAGGTCACAGAGTAGTAAGTGGCAGAGCTGAGATTCACACCCAGGCAATACTGCTCCAGAATCCATGCCTAAGGTATAACACCAATTCTTTTCCTCACTTTACAGATAAATAAATCTCTAGCTGAGGTTACTTGATTTACCAAGTTGTACAACTTGAACCTGCCTCCTCTAACTTTAAGTCCTGGCTTTTTCTGCTCTAATAGCCTCATGATGCACTTTGGTGCCTTTATCTGCTTCAGCCTGTCATGTTTACTCTGAGTGCTCGCTGTGTGACCCACATAGCTCCCAGCAGGGCAAGGAGGAGACTAAGTCAAGGATCAGCTTTCTGCCCAGGATTCCCTGATCTCTCCAGTACCCTGAGGTAGGAGAAGATCAGGACCTCCTAAGGAACCAACCCGGGGGGGTAAGTCCTTCCCTGCCCACACACACCAACAGGACCCTTGGTTCCTTCATTTGTTCTTTCATTCAGCGTATATTTAATGAGGGCCTACTGACAAGCACCATGCTAGGCACTGGAGATACAACGGGGAGCAAGACATGGTCCCTCTGCCAAGGAGCCCACAGTGTACATACTAAGAGGCAATTCGAATGAATATCCAGCAGAAAGTGTCATAAGAGGGACAGGTAAGCTAGGATGTTGTGGACTGCAGCCAGGGGGAAGTGCCACTGTCACCTCAGCACTCAGCACGTGCAAAGGGTCCACAGTAAGACATCACTGCACAAGTCCATTAAGACTTGTGTGCAGGATCTTAGGGGAGATCCTGGCCATTGAGGAATTTTATATATGGCCATTGAGGAATTTTAAGCCAGAAACTTGTATGACCTAAATTCAGTTCCCAGCACAGTAATAACAAGTACTAACATCTATCAAGCTGTTAATATGTTCTAAGCCTCTACATGTTATTTGTCTTGGTCATCTTGGGCTGCTATAATGGAAGACCACAGACCAAGTGGGTTAAACAAAGAGAAATTTATTTCTCACAGTTCTAGAGCCTGGGAAGTCCAAGATCAAGGTGCTGGCCAATTCTGTTCCTGGTGAGAGCTCTCTTACCAATTGGCAGAGGGATGCCATTTGCTGTGTGCCCACATGGCAGAGAGAGAGAAGGGGAGAGAAAGCTCTCTGGTCTGTTATGTGGGCATGGATCCCACTATGGGGGCTCCATACTTACAACCTTATCTAAACCTAATTACCTTCTAAAGGCCCCACCTCCAGATGCTATCACACTGTGGACTAGAGCTTCAGTGTATGAATTTGGGGGGTACACATTCAGTTCATAGCAACATTCATTGCACACTTGCAGTAGTACTATGAGGTTGGTGCTACTGTCCCATTTTATAGATGAGCTGATGAGGCACAGAGAGGTCAAGCCATAAGGCAATGGAACCAGAATTTGAGCCCAGGCAGTCTGACTCCAGCACTCATGCTCTTATTTAGTCCTGTAGGCTCCCTACCACACAGCAAAGTGTCACACAGAATGTTCAATAAATGTTGGAGATATTTGGTAGCCACTTTTCCACTTTCCCTGGTCCAAGGTTTCTTAGCCCTGCTCCCTTTGCAATGAACTGAGAAGCTTTTTAAAAAACTTATCCCAGAGAAATGAAAACTTATGTGCTCACAAAAACCTGTACATGAATTTTTATAGCAGCCTTATTTGTAATAACCAAATACTGGAAACAACCAATATGTCATATTCAAGAAGTGAATGAATAAACTATTGTATCCCCTGAATACTGCTCTGCAATAACAAGGAATCAACTCTTGATACACACAACTAAAACAGCTCTCGAGGGCACTTTGCTGTGTGAAAAATGTCAATCTCAGAGAGTCACATACTGTACAATTCCGTTTACATAACATTCTCAAAAGGACAGAATTAGAGAAATGAAATGAAGAACGGATTAGTGGTCACCAAAGGTTGGGGGTCATGAGGTAGGGGGTCTAGGTGTGACTATAAAGGGTAGTAGCAAGGAGCCTTGTTCTGCATCTTGGTGGTTGTAGTGGTCACACATGATAAAATGACATAGAACTATACACGCACATTGAACCAATGTCAGATTCCTGGTTGTATGTACTATAGTTACATGATCATTGGGGTGGCTGGATGAATTGTACATGGGGCATCTCTGTACTAGTTTTTTAACTTCCTATGAACTGTAATTATTTCAAAATTAAAAGTTTTTTTAAATCCCGATGCCTGGGCCTCACAGATTCTGATTTAATTAGTCTGTTACCAGTATGTTCCAAATGTAGCCAGAGTTGAGTGCCTCTGAGCCAGTGCCTGCAATTCTACAGTTGGAAGCACTCTTTAGAGTTATTGTCTTCAAGAGCCCCTAATACAATATAAGAGGAAGCTTATGAGATTTGCTAGCTGTCACCTGGCAGAGGACATGTCCCTGAGAGCCCAGGACACCAGACAAATCCCCATTAATTTTGAGAGGAGGGAGGGATGTCCTAAAGAAGAAGGAATAATCAGTAAGCAACAGCATTCAATTCCCAGTTTGCTCATCCTGCTGGGCTCCTTGCTGATGCTACCTCTGCAAGTCTGAGCTCAGATGTCCACAGATGGATCCCAGGTCCTGCACTAAGACTTGCTTCCCCTACTGGAGGCCCCGGTTAGCAGGTCCAGTTTCAAGGCCTTGACTATTTAATCTTTACCATGGTCTCATAGAAAGGGTCACTGAGCCCCAGATGGCCAACACGGATTTACCATGTGATAAACTGTCTCTGGGATAGATCTCATACGAAAAGGTGCCAAGCATGTTTTCACCACCTTGCAACCCAGTGCACGTTAACATTTTCAAAGGGGTTATTAAATTGGTATTGATTAAGTGCAGGTCAAGAAATCAAGCACTTATGCTTGGCAGCTGGCAGCTCAGGTTTCTGCTGAAAGACTCCAAAACCTCCAAAAGGGTTTCAAGTCAAGAAAGGAAATAGATATTGGGCGTCTGAAGCTCCCCAGTTTCCCTGGGACCACTATCAAGATGGGAGCCACGTGTGCCCCCACATTAACACAGCGGCCACCCACAGAGCCTCCTGGGCAGTTGCAGGAGTGGAGAGTCCTGGAATGCATTTTCTGGTAGCTGCATCTGGGTAAGTGGCAGACTTCCTGGCTGCCTCTTTTTCTTCTTTATAGCCCCTTGGCTGTCTGTGTGCCGAGATGTTCTGGCAGCTGGAGACTCGCCTTGGGGCGGATTAGGGGTCGGAGTCCTGATGAAGGGCTTTGTTCTCTTAAACATTATTGTCATCCGACTCACCTATTACTGTGAATAATTTGCTAATTTTGGCCATAAAAACAAATTCTTAGACAATCTCCAGTAATGTGTCTTTTTATGTTGATCAGGGGAGTTTTTTCCTGCTTTCTCTTTGTTTGATATGGAAATGAGCCTGGTAGCTTTAGAACCAGCCAGAAGGTAAAGAAAGAAAATTGTGTCCACCATAAAGGTGGCTTCTGCTCCCCTCTACAAGTCTTTGAAGGATTAGTTTGTGGAAAACAAAGACTCAGGATAAATAAACATCAAATCAGAATTCCCAGAGGTGTGCACAAATACATTCTGGGTGTCTGTAAAACGTATATTATACAATACTTGTAGCCTAATACTGTGATTTATGAATCATCTGGGACAAAGCTTCCTTGTGAAAAGATATAACTGAGTTGAAAAAGTAAAACGTTCAAAAATCACGTGAACCTCTGGGTCCACAGTCATACTGTTCTGGTCAAGCTGCTTGGATATTTGGAGAGACAAGCTGCAGATGTGTCTGCAAGTATCCACGCCACGGCAACTGCAGGCAAATAAGGTCACATCCAGACAGAAGTGCACAGGTGTCCCGACTCTGGACTTCCCCTTTCTGTTCTCTCCTGCGTTAATTCTCCTTTTGGCAATCCCAGCAACTCGCTTGTTCTGTTTATTCCCTGTCCCAAGCAAGAAAGTTTCTGATAAAAATCACTTGCACTTGTTAAAAGGTTGGTTAAAAGCTTGGGCAGAATGTCAGTCAATGCATTACTGTAACTAGGAATTTGTGATTTAAGACTTTTGGTCTTTGTCCTATTTCCAAGTATTTCAAGCATCAGTGGACAGGTGTCGGGTGGACTAGACAATAGAGCACTCCTTGACTTTTCACTACACTTAGCTGATCGAAGGAGGAGGTAGGCCTAAAGGCAGCTTGATTGAGCTGCTCTGGAGCAGACGTATTTCCAGCTATTATTGCCTGGCCTCTAACAAAGCCTCTGTCTCTCACTGTCACAGTTCCCATCTGGCTCCTCTCTTTCCCTCTCTTCTCCCTCTTTTCTCTCTCCCCTCTCTTCTCCCTTTCCCCCACTTCACTGCCTACTCCTCCTTCTCTCTCATCCCCTCCTCATACCCTGACTCCTTCCCATGGCTCTGCCCCACATTCCTAGGTACACATTTTGATTTCCAGCACGGCTGATGCTGCTTGCCTTTATACCTAATGCTCTGGTAAACTCTGTAACCCTTCTTTTGGAA
This sequence comes from Lyroderma lyra, assembly GCA_004026885.1. Taxonomy (NCBI): domain Eukaryota; kingdom Metazoa; phylum Chordata; class Mammalia; order Chiroptera; family Megadermatidae; genus Lyroderma; species Lyroderma lyra. The sequence goes on from PVJL010004268.1 coordinate 86,808, forward strand.
TGTCGTGAAATGCTGTCCTTTCTGTCCTGTGGTAGAAAGAGTACTTGTGCTGAAAGTCCTGAAAGCCTGAATTCTGGCCCAGACTCAGATACTAACCTACTGGGTGACCTTGCATGAGTCACTTAACTTCTCTGGACTTCAATTTCCACATCCATAAAATAATAGATTGGTTTTCAAGGCCAGTCTATACCCTAAAATTTTATGATCCTATGAGCAGAAGCAAATAAAAAAAAAAAAAAGTCTCTTATTTCACAGGTGAAGAAATGAGCCCCAGAGTGATCCAGAACTTTGCCCAGGATCACACAGCTATGCCTGTGTGCGTGCATGCACGGGAGGCTGGTCTTCTTACTATTTCATCATCAAAATAGGAAAGTTAAAGTACTCAATGTTTCCCTGTACTGCTTTTTTAAGAAAGTGGTGTGAACTCTTCCTATTATGCCAAGAGAGCAGAGTAAGATGTATTTTTGTCAGTTATTAATTAAGTTAGCAGAGAACAAAACACAGTTATTTTATGTAGTCCTTCCTTTAAGATTTAAATTTAAGCCATCATATTCTTAAATTGTCATGGACTGAAAGTAATACCACCATTATGGCAAATGATGTGGAAAGTTATTAACAACCTCTTCTGGTGCCAGAATGGGAGTCCAGGGCCTCAGCCACTTAGCAGACGTTCCCGGGTAAAGAAAGACAAAGACAAAGACAGCCTTCCCTCAGCAGACTCGGGGGAGTGCTGGAAGGTGACCTTCCTGCCCTGGGCCACACTCAAATGCGTCAGGCTGAAGTTTTGCTTTGCCTCTGGCCAAAAGGCATTTATCTAAAGTGCTTCACAACAAGGCTGAGGGCACCTTTCTAAAATATCAAGAAAAATTAATGCTTTCTACATCTTAAAAACCCATTCTAACTAAATAGCATAAAATATTGCCGTTATGGGTAAATAATTATTCTAAAGTGACAGCTAAATTAAAGTGGCCCAGAGGTATTCAAAGTCATTGAATCCAAAACCAGGCAGCAATGCCCTCATTTTCAACATCTAGTCCAGAAACAGGTAAATAAATTCCTGTTCATTACTTCCAGATATATTTATTGAGTAATTGAAAAAGTGCTGCTGGTACAGAGTCCAGCACTTTTAATATTTAAAATTGAAAGTTTATATTAAGTAAATATTAACCTCAAAAATATCCTAGGATGAATACGAGTTTCACTGTATGGTTATGAATGAAGAGAACTGATACCAATAAACACTATTAACATGAACTCACACTGTCATGTCTAAACATTGTCAAAACTTCTCTCTTTTGTGGGGCCTGTAGAAGCCTGTGTTCATGAATACAGTGAATCTATCGTATCCCTAATGTCTGCACTTTACTGTATAAAAGAAAAATCAGATAGTTAACTTTAAATCTCTCTCTCCACACACACACACACACATGCACATGATATAGTCTTATCACATAGTATATGATTTTAGTGTTTTATGTATTTTATTTTTATAAACTTAATAATTTGGAGACTGGTAATAACCTTTTCTTAAACTGAATGGAATTTCGTTAGGCTGGTAATTGCTTGTTCTTAGGCCCTCCTTGGTCAGAGAAGGGACCAGTGAGAAGATTCCTCCCTTGTTCAATGGTTTGTAGAGTTGGCACATAGGTGAAGATGTTTTGAAAACTTGGCAAATATTGGCATACTTTGAGACAATACACACACACACACACACACACACCCCACTCCAAAATAATTAAATCCCTGGAATAGTTAGCTATTGGAGAGACACAGAAAAGACTATAGTGGGATGCCCCTCTCAGGAGACCTCCTTCCAGATAATTTTGTGATTTGAGAAATAGCCCTCCTGGTAGATAATATATTGATGAAAACATATGATTCGTGTTATTTGTTGAATATTTTACTAGAAAAGGTCCTGAGGGGTCATTTAATCCAAACCCCTTAGTTCAGATGCTTCCTTGCAACTCAATAAATGTTTAAGTCCACCAACCATATACAGAGCAGTGCACTAAAACAGTGGAAAGACAATATGCATCTGTAATTTTGTGGCATGGATTACATGACCTTCAAAATATCATTTAGATCAAAATTGTTAAATTTTCAGTTTAAGGTTCTGTGGGAAAGGAGAGATTTATTGGAAAAGGGAAAGCTAGGAAGCCTTCTTAGAGTAGCACTATCCAGTAGGATGTGACTACTAGCACTAAAATGTGGCTAGTGAGACTGAACTTTCAATTTAATCAGTTTAACTTTAAATGTAAACAGGCACCGGTGGCTATTGGCTATCATAAGAGACAGCACAGCCTTAGAGGATGTGAGGCTTTAAGGAAGGATAGGTACATGTTTAATATAGAAAAAACCCCCAAGCAAAAGCCAATGCTTGTGTTTAAGTTCATGAAGGTAGAGGAAGCTTCAGGCATTGGCTCAACGAAGATCTACTATCGGGTAAGATTGGAATGAAAGAGGAGCAGGTAAGGTAGAAAAGTGCAAAACTATGTGACATCTTGAATGTAAGCATGGATAACAACAATTAGTAATTCCATGTTCAGTGGGGAGAAAATTAAGGTTTTTGATCATGGTGAATATATATGCTGCTCAATGCTTTAAAATGGTAATCATCAGGTACTGTAGAATATGGATCGGAGGGCTGTTTTGATTACGTCGTGCTGTATAATGAAATACCCTACACATGGTGGGGTAAAGCAGCAGCCATTTTATTGTGCTCAAGAGTTTTCTGAGTCCTGAACCTGGACAAAGCACAGAGAGGATGGTTCGTAGTTGCTTCATGATGTCCAGCACCTCAGCTAGGGTGACCCAGACATCTGGGGCTGGAATGACCCTCAGACTCCTTTACTCACATGTTGGCTCCTGGGCTAGGGGACTCAAAGGCTGGCTTCAGCTGGAACTGCTGACCAGAGCATCTGCAGGTAGCCTCTTATGTGGCTTGGCTCCTCCCAGTTGGATTCTAAGAAGGAGTGTTACAGGGGTAGCATCTGGAGAATGAGGATTCCAAGAAAACTGGGTGGAAGCCGCATGGTCTTTACTGACCTAGCCTTAGAACTCATTTCTGCTGCATTCTGTTAATTATAAGTGAGTCACTAAGGCCAGCCAGATTAAGGTGAGAGATACCATTGAGATCATCTCTGGAAAATCCTATCTGCCACCAAAGCCATGAAATGGGACTTGAGAGATAATGAAGGCTTAACCAGGAATACAAACATGGGAAAAGGAGAAGTAAAAACTGGATGATAACATGGAGAACTAGCAGTGATGAAAGTAAAAGTAAAGAAGGAGGAAGCCCAGATGAATGTGAACCTGAACCAACTTAAACATTGCCAATCAGAAATCTTGGGAATATGAGTTGGCTTATAAAGTGGGAAGAGAGGCTGTTTCCTGGGGATATATTTATTTTATAGATCTGGTGGGACATTCTTGAGGAGATATCAAGGAGGGTGGTTAGTAATTCAAGGCTAGAGCTCTAAGCAGGGCTGTCCAATCTTTTGGCTTCCCTGGGTCACATTGGAAGAAGAAGAATTGTCTTGAGCCAAACATAACATACACTAACATTAACAACAGCTGATGAGAAAAAAAAAAAAAAGACCACAAAATAATCTCATAATGTTTTAAGAAAGTTTGTGGATTTGTGTTGGGCCACATTCAAAGCCATCCTGGCCCATACGTGGCCTCATGCCATGGGTTCGACAAACTACCTCTAAAGAAAGGTCAAAATTAAAGCTGGAGGCAGCTTTGGAAGTTATGAGAGACAGAGACGATGAAGGGATCACACATGTAGGGTTTCAATAAATATTGATCAACACAACTCCCTGCTGTATCTGGGACTAGAGTGGCTGGACAAAATTAGTGTTTGTAATGAAAGAAAAAGAACGTATCAGTTCTTGAGGAATTCCCTAAAGAAGAGGGTATAGAAATGGAGACAAGGAATTAAAGTGAAGTCACTTCATAATCAGCAAATGTAGCAATATTTAGATTGGCTCATTCAGTAGCTTCTTTCTAGGCTAGGAAACTGGAAACTGAAAACATATTTCCCAGACTCTCTTGCAGCTAGGGTTTCCGGTGTAATTTAGAGTCTACCAGTCTGATGCAGCATACCAAATTTGGAAGGCAGAAGTAAACAACTACAAGGCAGGAACTGAGCTTCTGCTGTTCCTATTGGTAAGCACAGTTGCGGTACATCTGCTTTTTCTATCACAGCTGCAACAGAGGTTTTAATGTCACAGACCCCTTTCCCATGGTTTCACTTTCCACCATTTCAGTGACCTGCAGTTAACTATGGTCCAAAAATATTAAATGGAAAGTTCCAGAAATAAACAATTCATAAGTTTTCATTTTCATACTGTTCTGAATAGCATGATGACATCTCAACATGTCCCACTCTGTCCCACTGACGATGTGAATCATCCCTTTGTCCAGTGTATCCATGCTATATACATTCTCCACCCGCTAGTCATCTAGTAGCCATGCGGGTTATCAAATACAACTATTGCAGTATCGCAGTGCGTATGTGCAGGTAACCCTTATTTCACTCAGTAATGGCCCCAAAGCACAACAGTGGTGACGCTGGCAATTCACATGTGCCAAAGAGAGGCTGTAAAGTGCTTCCTTTAATAGAAAAGATGAATACAGTACAATAAGCTATTTGGGGAGAGAGAGTCCACATTCACATAACTTTTTTTCCAGTATATTGTTATAATTGTTCTTTTTTATTAGTAGTTGTTGTTGTTAATCTTTTAGTGGTCCTAACTTATAAATTAAACTTTATTACAGGTATGTATTTATAGGAAAAAACATAATATACAGTAGACTCTCCATTAACTGGAACTGAAGCAACTGGCAAAATCTCAAGCAGCCGGCAAAAAAAACAGTTTTTGCCGGCTCCATGAGATTTTGCCGGTTGCTTAAGAGTGCTGGTTGCTTGAATTCTGGATAACAGAGTCTACTTATACTTATCTGGCATTACCAATCCTCATGGGTGCCATTTAATGTATACAGGGTTCAGTACTATCCGTGGCTTCAGACATCCACTGGGGGTCTTGGAATGTATCCCCTGTGGATAGGGAGGACTACCATATACATAGCTGTCAAGAGGCAAATTACATGGTAGAAGTGACATGATTCTGAAGCTGGGCAGCTGCCACGATGGCTTCACAGCAGGCAGGCAGCTTTCTGGTTTCATAGCCTCTTGATCCCAGTGGGGACAGTGCGTCTCTTATCATCTCAGGTCTGTGCTATGGCTTTGAGAGCCATTCCTAAAAGCTCAGCTGAGACTTTGCTTCCTCAGGTCTCCAGTCAATCTGTAAGACACTGAATACCTTGTAATAAGTCCCTTGCTGCTCAAACTAGGTGGAATGGATTCTGTTCACTGTAATTGAACCCTGACCAATACAGCAAGAAGATAGCCTGGTGTAAGTCTTAGAGCCTCTTGGAGCAGCCACCTAGGAGAACTTTGGAAAAATAACTAATGTGAAAGATTTCAGGGAGCAACCATTCAAAAGTTAGAGAGGAAAAATAGAGCAATTGGTGAGGGGGATCCGTGCTGGTCCCCGGAAAGGGAGCATTTAAGACCGAGTGGTTCTGTAGGGGAAGGTAGAGAGTGAAGAGAACAGTTCCAACTGGAATCTAAACCATGATCCTAGAACTCAAATAAAAAGGGCATCACTTCTCAAGAACAAAAGACCCAGGGGTGAGACTCTAGCCAGCATTAGAGGAACTAGAGGTAAACTTTTAAATTGAACTGGTGACATACAGAGATCTGATATTTGGGTTAGTCTGTCCTCAGCTGGACCCCCAAAGATATTGAACTAATATTTACCTATATCCTAAAAATTGGAGCCTTAAAATTTCCATGATAAATAGCTGGTTCTATAGGCCCCCTCTTGGCTTGGGGTTGACGGTAAGCAGGGAGAAGAACACTCTTAAAAGCAAAAGAAAAGGTCTTGGATCAGGACTATAATCCTTAAGGTAAAAACTCATCTTTCTCCTTGGGTAAAACCAACAGCAAACCCCTCACATGGGACTGACATTTTCACCATAAGGCAAACAGCAACCAGTACTGTGAAAAATAAATCACTTGAGACTTCTCATTCAATAATATCACTGCAGACACACACGCGCATTTAATTCTTACTCCAGTAGCAGAAAGAGATTTGCATTCACTCAGGGAGGTACTCTGCTGGAGTAACATAACCTGGATTCAATTCTAATAACAAAAGGTAAAATCTTGGGCAAGTTATTTAACCCTTCTGTGCTACAATTTCCCCATCAATAAAACAGGGTTAGTGGGAGGTTCAGTGAGATCCCAGTGTTGTGATCGGTGGTAGCATCACGGTCCATCATCCACACGGTCATATAAGCACACTCTAGTGCTAAACACCTGTGTTCACACAGGCAGGGTACATGCTATGGCCACCCAACAGACTACCTCCAGCAAACTATAGCGCACCACGATGCAAACTCATGACCCCACCACCACTCCTTTATCCAGCCTAAGTTAGCCAACCTCACCCCTTTCCAAACAGAGATGCTGGACTTGGAGAGCTGGGAACTGAATGAAGGGGCCAGAGTTTATTTGCATTTCTTGATATGCATACAGGATCTTTATTAGGCTTGCACCCAAAGTAATTTTCCTATATATTAATGCACAGTTTAATTTTATTGCTATATCCAGGTCAAATTTCTAGAAATCTGTATGTGTAAGATTATTGTTTAGCTTAAAAGATTTATCACTTTCATCTCTTTTAAAGAATGCCACCACAAGTAGAAAATAGAGCATGGAGAATCTTTCAATACTCATGTTCCCTACAGCGCTACAGAGATAATGTGTGCAAGGTTCAGCTCTTTCATTGTGTTGTGTGACCTCAGGAAGCCACCATACTTTTTGAGGCCTCACTTCCTTCATCAGTCCTAAGTACCCTCCCCCGTGATCCTTCTCTTCCTTGATCCTGGAATCCAAACTCTCCAAACGGGTGCGTCTTCTTTATCTCGGGGTTCCTCACTGTGCTCCCATGGACACACATCCTCTACACTCAGTAAAGCTTTGCCTCCTTGTACCTAGAAAGAAAGATGGAAGACAAAGCCAAAGAATGGGTCCTTGAGCTTCTGCAGGCTCATGTCATGACCTTCAGGCCTTGGACTTCTCTGTGCCTTTATTTCTTCTGACATCAAGTGGTTCTTGTCAGAAATCAAAAGCAGGGTCATCTTGAAACATGAATACTAATGAATAAACTAAATGGGAAAGGATAGCTGAATAAAGGAAGTTTGGCACTATCTTCTCCTAAGATATGAGGGGAGACCCCCAAAACACAGGAATTATCTTCTGGAAGATGGTCCCCTTGTAGTACAGGCTTTTCTTGGCTAGGTGAGTGTTCTAAGAACCCATCTGCATCAGTGTACCTGCTGGTTATTGTGAGAGGCTACACGTGGCTTCTGTGAATTTTTTTTTTTTTTTTGGAGACTCTTTCAATGTGTTAGCCCATTTCATGGTGGGTGATTTACACAAACAACATGCATCAGGACAATGCACCTGCCCACAGCGTGCTGAGTTTTCAGCAGTTTTTGACCAAAATGGCATGATCTCCATGCCCTATTCTCCCTATTACTTGATCTTGCCCTGAGTGACTTTTTTTTTTAATTTGTTTCCCCGGATGAAAAAAGTCCTCAAAGGAAGACATTTTGCCAATATTGAAGAGGTGAAACAGAAAACAGTAGAAATACTAAAAGGCATCAAAATTGATGAGTTAAACTGTTTTTGAGAAGTAGAATAAACATCTCGATAGGTGTATTGCATCAAACAGAGAGTACTTTGAAGGTGACTGAAATTTAAACATGTAAGAATACCCAATTTTTTATAAATAAATTCTGGGTTTTTTAGGGTCTCCCTTTGCATGTCTTTTGGGGCCTTGTCTGTGCCCAAAGATTACTCATATCCATGGCAGTGCTGTTGAAAGCAACTTTATATACCCAAAAAGAACATGCTTATTTGGCGACGTGGAAACAGGTGGCACCGTTTGTCAAAAAAGGGAACTTATTTATTATTCCCTTCGTTTTATCTCTTCTTCCAACCTCTCATCATATTTTGTTCTTTTCCCCTTTAGAATGTAGGTTGCCCTTTTACTACCAGGCCAGTTCCCAATTGAGGCCTTCATCATCTCACACCTAGATGACTGCATCTATATCTATCCTTCCAAGCTCTCAGCAAGCCCTCCTAGGGAAGGAAATTCAAGAAATGAAATTGAATTCGTGTAATTCACCTGCTTAGGAGCCTACAATCAATTCCTACTACATATAGCAGCAGGGCCAAGTTCCCTCCCTGACTTCTCTAATCTGGCCCCACCCTGTCTACACCAGCAAAGCCAAGATGCAAAACTTCATCTTCCATATTTATTCTGCTGCTCACTAAAAGGAGAGTTCTCTTTCCTTGCTGTTCTTCCCCACTCCTTCTATCATCTTTCTATGCACCCCATTAAAATCTCACAGGAGTTTAAAGGCTCCTCCAAACCCCAGTTCCTTGATAAACTTCCCTTAACTCCTCCAGCCCTCACCAATGCCCTCTTGAGTCCCCATTGCATTTGTCTGCTCTGTAGCACTGAACAATCACTGTACAGGTGACAGTGGTACACAGAATTCCACTCTACCACCAAACACCAATGAGCAGTTATTGAACAGCTAGCTACTCAAGTTCATAGCACTGTGCAGGCATGACACATATTAAGCAAACTCTGTTTCCTCCTGCCATCAAATGGGGAAATCAATCTGATGAGAAAAAAGATCACTCCAAAAAAAAAAAGATCCCTCCTAGATCTATTAATAGATTTCCATCCCTTCATCCACTCCATACTGATTTAATTTTGAGGTTTTAAGCTTAAAGTTAACTCAAGGTTTCCAGTTGAGAAAACTTTCTAAAATCAAGTCAGTGTTTTCCAAAGATCCCAGCATTTCATTTCTTTCATTTCTTGCCACTGAACACACTTGGCCTATTAATGATCAAGCTGGTGTTTCAGACGCAAGCGCAGGGGCTTCTGTGATTGGGTCTGCAGCTTAAAACTTCAAGACGCTCCAAATCCTCACAGTTAACTTAGTATCAAATTGCAACTCCTCCCCTCCACCTTCACCATTAAAAAAAAAAAAAAAATCTTTCAAATTGAAGAGGCAAAGTTTGATCCTTCCATGTTGAAAGCTGAAAACAATAGGCGCTTTCTGATCTAATACGACTTCAAAAGGCTGCCTGAGTGACTGTTCTAAGAATACTTGTTTGTAGTGACTAAAGACACGCACAGGCACTCAGGGCCCCCACCTTACCGACACCTTAATAAAGCAATGACCGGTTCTGTGTTAACTAGGCAGACGCGAAGGATGAGCCTTTGGCAGAAAGGGGGCGAGATCTGGGATGTTAAGTAACACTCTTCTGTAAAGAGCCAATGAATTAATAATTTGGTGATATGGCCTAAATAATGTGTAGATTTTTTTTTTAATCAACTGGAGATGGGCAACTGTTTAGAGTTCAGAAGCGTGAGTCCCCGATTGCTGGGGGAAAATAAAAAGCCTGAGGCGAGGTACTAGGCTCCAGCGAGAAGCAGCAACCCCCGAGTTCTCAGCAAACACCTTGCCGCCCACCCCCAATGGATCCCGGAGCATGCAGAGCAGGTCCACGGCACGAGTGCCTCTGCGGGTTCTCCTACCCACCTCCTCTCGCGGGTGGCACCCGGCCCTCACTGGCCACCCGCCCTGAAGAAACTCCAGTGCAAACGTCCCACCTGGGAACCCGGCTCCTTGGAGAGCTCCTCCGCTTCGCCGGCGGCTGCCAGGAAGCTGGTATTCAGCCTCCCCGCCCCTCCGCGATTAAAGTTTGCTCCCCATTCGCCGCCCCTCTATCCCCTCGGCCACCACCCCCCTCCTCCGCCGCACCGCCGCCCTCGGGCTGAAGGACCACAGAGGAGTTCCTGGGTCCTTAGAGCACAAACACACCCACCAACAAAAGAAAGCCCATTAAATCTTCCCTCCTGTGAACTCGAGCCCCAGAGGATACTTCTTTGAACTGACCCCCGCCCTTGCAGCCCCCGCGCCGTCTGGGGTGCACCCGGCCCTCCCAGACTCCCTCCCTCCCTCCTGGCTGTGCACTTTTGCAGCTCGCTCGGTCTTTGATGTCTCTTTACATTATGGTAGAGCAGTCACACGCTCTTCCCGGGCGCGGGGCTTTGTGTAACGGAACTGACATTTGGCCTTGATACCTGTATCTCCCGGTGATTGCAACAAATTTCTAAAATAAATAGTGTACTTTGATCTCCCGGCATTGCATTTTTAATGGACGCTGCGAGCATTACTTCATTAAGTTTTTCAAGAGCGCGGAATGAGGGAGGCTAAAACAGCAGTTTGGGAAAGTCTCTCCAAACTTCAGCTGGTGCCTGGGAGGGCTGCAGTCCTGCCAGGTTTTCACAAACGGAGGTGAGGCCAAGTGCAAGGACTCTGAACACTCCAAAGCGCTTACCGTGGCTATCCCGGCACTGTCCTAAAGACTTTGCATATACAAGTGACCACTACTATAACCCCCATTTTACACATTGGGAAACTGAGGAACAAAGTGGTTGAGCAAATAGAAAGTGGAAGTCTGGGTTCAGATTTTCAGAGTCCGAGCTCTTAACCACCAAGCCGCCACTCTATTTCGCCCTGCTAGTGACTGGTGGAGGTTGAATTGGCCAATGCGGGCATCTTGGAGAAAAAGTTCTCTCCTATAACGACTACAGAGATGTGAATTGGCCTTTCTTGCCTTTTTGTTAAAATAGCGAACAGATTCGGCAAATGAGAATGCCTTCTAGCCTTCTTGGCCCGGCCTCCTGGGGACTTGGTGGAGGGGAGCGGGGCTGTCAAACAACTCCAGTGCGAGAGGAAACACTCTAAGGGACCAGACCTGCCTGGGACTGCGGGCAGGTGCTGGCGCGGGTGTGTGCCACGGGACTCCCTGGGCTCTGACTTGCATTCTGGAAAAGGCTCCTTCGGGTTTCAGGCTTCGTGAGGACTCGACCTCTGGACGGGGCGTGGGAAAAGGTAGGTCTGCCCGGACTCGGGGCAAAATACTAAGTCTCCTCCCCTTTCCCGCTCCCAGAGCACCCATATCTCATCTTCAGGAGCCAGACCGCCTCGGCGAGCTGTGTGGTCACTGCTCAGTGTTCCCGGATGACACCTAGTTGGGGAGAACAGGGGCGTGCAATAACGACGCGTGCAAAGTGCTCCTAGTATTGGGTCCATGCGACCGATTCTTCTCAATCAAGATGTTTCTATTTTGCTGACGGGCCCTGGGCCTGGGGAGATGTGGGCCTGGGGTTGGGGTAGTGCCCCGACCCCTTGGGAAATGTAGAGGGCACCAATATACAGCCCAGAATTCGAATCAGAATTAGGTCACCCAGTCCATACTCTCACATCAGTCCCGGCCGCGGTGCGGTCCGTGCGGTCCGCGGGAGAACCACGAGCAGGAAGGCGGGGAGCAAGACGGCTCAGAGGATCCCTGCACCGCCCACGACCTGGGAGAGACCAGACCCGGTGGGCCAAGCCCAGGCGGCCCGTGCGCCGCAGCTGCTGGCGGGAGGCCTCACCGGCTGTTCCCGGCCCCTAATATCCTCTTGTGTGGTGGTGACCCCCGGTTCCCCGCCTGCCTCTTTATTCTTCACCTACCCGCGCCCGCAGGTGAGGGAATCCCCGTGTCCTCACAGTTCCCAAGGGACCCGCCTTGCGCCCTGGGCCGGAGGAGGCAGGTGGCCGACTGTCCCTCTTTGGCCCGGCATGGCGAGCCATCGAAGGTTTGGGGGTGGAGGGGGACACCCTGGTGAGCGTTTTCCTGACCCAGACAAAGCACACTTCCAGCCTGGAGAACTTTCTTTGCTTTCTAAAAGTGATGGGAACAACAGGTTTTACTGACTTTTCTTTGCGATTAGCGCGAACTGTCTGTGCTGGTAGGTACTATTGGAGTTTGCTCAACAAAAGGATTCCTCGGCCGCGCCTTCCTTTTTTTAAGTAGCTCCCTGGTGGGTCTGTGAGGCTTACAGGAGCGCGCACTCTACTTGCAGGACGCAGGAGTAGAAATTGCTGGCATCGCCGGGGAATTTCGGTTGGGCCTAGCAGGGGTCAGCCGCCTGCCCGGCCCTCCACGGGGTCCAGGACTGTGGGCCTGCAGAGAAGAGATATTATAGCATTTCTTCCCCGGGTGTTAATTCTGGGTTGCTTTGGGTGTCCAGCCGAGTTTAGTTTTGGGGGGTAAACGCCGCACGGGTGTTTTTCCCAGGCTCCCTATTTGCAAAAGTTGTGACCAGAGAAAACTTCTAGGTCGCCAGCAGGAACGTCACAAGAGAGCCCCAATCGCTTGTCAGGCGGGTGGCCCTGAAGCGTGTACGCCACCCACCGCCGTCCTGGGCGGCTGCCCGACCCCGCCCCGGGTCACCGTCAAGCCCGCAGCTCCACCGCGACGAGCAGGGTGCACGCAGCGGGCGGGGCGAGGTGCGTCCCCCGCCCCGCCCCGGGGATTCCCTCCGGTCAGCGGCGTGCGCGAGCCATTGCGTGTGCTGTCCCCGTGCGGGGTGTGTAAGTATGGGGAAGGGGAGAATTACCCTCATCCCCGTCTCAAAGTCCCGCGCTTAGCAGCCGAAGCAGATTTCTCTAGAGATAACAAAGACACTTTGTCACTTTGGGCGGTGCCTCGGTGCAAATTTTTAATTGCAAGGGAGTCGGGGGGGAGGGGGATATAGTGTCTCAAGCAACCCTAGCGCGGGTCTCCAGGCGGCAAGGCCCCCTTTGATCAGGAAAATCCAATTATTTGTGTATATACATTTCCCACATAGTGATTACTTCATTAATTGTCCCGCCTTTATCTCCTCCCTTCCCATCCCCCCTAATAATCAGTTCTTTTATCCAGACCAACAAACACACCATAGGAGCTTTGTGGATTCAAAGGATTTGCTTTCGCTTCTGAAAGAGCCGCTATTCTTTGATGATTGGGTAGCGGCAAACTTCAAAGCCATAAATCTTCCCTCTGACTGGCTGGCGGCCCAGCAAAGTCCTTATCAAATTCTTGGAGGTGATCCTGAAGCGCTCAGACCGCGCGCAGGGCAAGCGAGCCGGGTACGGAAAGGGGCGCGGGCGGGGAGGGGCCCAGCACGCAGAGCCGGCGCTGGCGAGGGACTGGGGGGGACTGTTCGTCCTCGCCTTCGGGTCTCCATGCCTCGGCTGCGCCCTGCTCCGCAGCCAACGGCCCACAAGCTGTAACCATGGCCGCCGTAGCGGTCCTTCGGAACGACTCGCTGCAGGCCTTCCTCCAGGTCAGGGCTGGGCTCGGAGGGGACGAGGGATAGGTGGGAAAGGTTCGTGTCTCTCTCTCTCCTGGTACTGAATCTCAAAGGGAGCCCCGCTTGGTGGACGCCTAAGAGTCAGACCTAGGGATGCCCATGCCAACTTCTCACCTAACCTTGGTGTCAAGAGTGTGTGGCCTTTGGGGGAGGAACGCGCGGAACTGGGGTGGTTTGGAGGTGCGCCTCTGGCTGAGAACAGGGCCGGAACTCACCCTGCTGGGCCTTCCTGCTGATTTCGGGCTGGGGCCGGCGGGGGAGTAGCGCGAGTGTAGCCTGGAAACAGCTTAAAAGATGGGAGGGAGGGCGGCTAGGCGGCCGGGTTGTGGGTGTTTATAGACCCCTTCAGACGGCAGAGCCTGGAGTCGCCGGTCAGATCCCACTCCCCTCCCACTTTGTGCCTGCTTCCTCTAAGGCTGGGTGGCGTCTCTTTGACCGACTGCAGTAGTTTAACAGGAAGCGCTCGTGCGCTCCGCGTTTAGGTAGCGAAGGCACCAAAAGTTTCCCGGGACTGGTGGGTGCGTGCATGGGCTGCGGGGAGGGGCAGCCGGGACGTGGGAGGAGCGGCGGTATAATAGCTGGCGTGGGTGGAGAAGGCCAGCCGGAAGACCGCGCTTGGAGCGCTAACCTTTTGTCTCTTCTCCGCCCTCCCCTGCCGCCGCCCATGCAGGACCGCACCCCCAGCGCCTCCCCGGACCTGGGCAAGCACTCTCCCCTGGCGCTGCTAGCCGCCACCTGTAGCCGTATCGGCCAGCCGGCCGCCGCGGCGCCCCCGGACTTCCTACAGGTGCCCTACGACCCCGCGCTGGGCTCGCCCTCCAGGCTCTTTCACCCGTGGACCGCCGACATGCCGGCGCACTCACCAGGCGCGCTGCCGCCCCCACACCCCAGCCTGGGGCTGACGCCGCAGAAAACGCACCTGCAGCCGTCCTTCGGGGCTGCGCACGAGCTGCCGCTCACCCCCCCTGCCGACCCCTCGTACCCCTACGAGTTCTCACCGGTCAAGATGCTGCCCTCGAGCATGGCGGCGCTGCCCGCCAGCTGCGCACCTGCCTATGTGCCCTACGCGGCTCAGGCCGCGCTGCCGCCGGGCTACTCCAATTTGCTGCCCCCGCCGCCACCTCCGCCGCCGCCCACGTGCCGCCAGCTGTCCCCCAACCCGGCCCCAGACGACCTCCCATGGTGGAGTATCCCGCAGTCCGGCACCGGTCCGGGGACCTCCGGGGTTCCGGGGGGCAGCCTGTCAGGCGCCTGTGCCGGGGGTCCCCACGCTCCCCGCTTCCCTGCCTCAGCGGCTGCTGCGGCCGCAGCCGCCGCCGCCCTGCAGCGGGGCCTGGTGTTGGGCCCGTCGGACTTTGCGCAGTACCAGAGCCAGATCGCGGCGCTACTGCAGACCAAAGCCCCCCTGGCGGCCACGGCCAGGAGGTGCCGCCGCTGCCGCTGTCCCAACTGCCAGGCGGCTGGCAGCGCCCCGGAGGCAGAGCCCGGCAAGAAGAAGCAGCACGTGTGCCACGTGCCGGGCTGCGGCAAGGTGTACGGCAAGACGTCGCACCTGAAGGCGCACCTGCGCTGGCACACGGGCGAGCGGCCCTTCGTGTGCAACTGGCTCTTCTGCGGCAAGAGCTTCACTCGCTCAGATGAGCTGCAGCGGCACCTGCGGACTCACACCGGCGAGAAGCGCTTCTCCTGCCCAGAGTGCGGCAAGCGCTTCATGCGCAGCGACCACCTTGCCAAGCACGTCAAGACGCACCAGAATAAGAAGCTCAAAGTTGCTGAGGCCGGGGTCAAGCGAGAGGATGCGCGGGACCTGTGAGCCCACCCAGGGGAGACTCGAGGCTTCTCCTGCCTCTTAACTACTCCCAGCACATCTTTAGGGAGGTTCCAGGGGCCTCTGGTCATCTGCTTGCGGGGAGACCCAACAGTGTCACTTGCCCCTTTATGCTGCCCGCCACCCAAAGTGACGCCAGGCTCCCAGCTTCCCTAGCCTGGCCCGTGGACAGGGACCCTGTGCCCAGAAGGAGCAAGGGAGGTAGGGTTGGGAGCTCTGCATCATGCAAGGGCGGTTTCAAGTTCTGAACCATTCCCACCGTCTGAGAGACCTACAGTTTGGGGGACCACCCTGAGCTGCTCTTGTATATAAGAAACACTTGTGAATTAAAGCGGAAAAACCTTGCGAGTATTGAAATAGTGCTGGGATTTTTCCTATGACAGGGCCAGGCATTGTACAGGTTATTTAATAGCTTTGTTAAATAATAATTATAATATTAATAAAAATGTTACCTTTGTCCTCAGCTCCATGCAGAGCTACAGCATGAAATGTCTCTGTAAAGCAATCAGCATTTGCAGCGAGAAAATAAATACATTAACTCCGGGGTCACCTCGGGAAGACCCCGCTGAGCCGGTCTCATTTGATCTTTTCTTCTTACAGGAGGCTTTACAAAGCGGTCAGGTTTCACTGGGAATTTGACGGTTGCTGAGACTGACCCGGTCGGAGGCTTCTTTGGTTTGGAAGGTTCTAGGCAACTGTGTTGAGCGCATGGATGGAGGAAGTAGGACAGGGTCAGTTTTGTGGTAAAAAGGACAGGGCAAGGTTTTCCAATCACACCCCGAGTTCCTTATGCGGCCTTAGGACTTGACCAGAGACTGTTGGGCTTCTCTGAAGTTTTAAGTCTTGCTGCACATACGCATATAATACACGTTCTTTTTATCTGGCGAATTACCTGTGGCTTTCCATTTGTTGGTACCTCAGGATAGAGGTCATAATCGCGTTTCCTCCTGGCAGCCGGCTCTGGTGTATAGAAAGGTCTAGCGTCTCAAGGATCTGCTCACAGATGAGATTTTGGAGAATTACTGGGAAACTGGGGGCCCTGGTTCAGGTTGGTCTCTGCCCAGGAAAGATGCATCACTCTTGTATTTCAGACTCCTCATGATATACAACGTTGTCTTGCTCGTTTTCTGCTTAATCATTTCGCTGTGGAAATCTTTACAAATCTTTTTCATAATAGCCACTTAGATTTCTGGCTAGGCCTGGAAGTTTAGTTCCATTTTGTATGTTGGGACTTTATTTTTTTAAACATTGAAGTAGACTAAGATTTTCTCAGGGAGGGGTGGGGAATACTCATATCTAGGTTTCTTGCCTGCCTTCTAAGTTTTGAAATTTTAAAGTTTACAGGTGTTTTTTCCATTAACAGGCTTCTCGATGTTTTCTAATATTTGAGTTTTTTAATCTGAAAATGAAATTTTAACCTTCTGATTTAGAATTAGCAAAAAACAAAAACCTCTCTAAATTTTATTATAATATGTTAAGCTAGCCCCATTAATGCCAAATTTCAGTGGAACTGAATAATCTTTTCATGGTAATACAAGTGTATATAAATTGATAGGCTTTCACAGTTTACAAACTGCTGTTACCTTGTCTTTTGTTTGAAGTCAAGTGAAGGGTAACTTCTTAAAAGCTATGAGGTTTGTCCTTGAGATTTACCATATTAAGTAAAACACAAACATCAACATATTGAGATTAAAATTATCTTTATACTCCAAAGAAATAACATTTTTACTCCAATAATTTGGGACAAGGTAGTAAATTGATATTAGAACTATTGTAGAAATAGATCTTAAAACCAGTTACTCTCATTAGAGATTTTGAAACTTTAATGACAAATTAAAATTTGTGTTTTCAGGGTTCTTGATGTGGGAAGGGAAGTTTGGGTTAGCTCAATTTTCAAGGATGTGGCAGTTTTGCAAGCAATAGTAATAAGGAAGTTGCTGGACAGTGACATTAATCTACATCTAAATGTGTAATCTTAAATCTATCAAGATTATTGAGAATCATTTCTAGAAGAATTACAGAAATTCTCACATCTGAACCATGCACTGGGATTGACTTCAGGGCCAGAGGAGGTACTTTGGCAGATAGGGAAAGAGGAATCCTTGTTAGAGAGTGCAAAGACCAAGGGTTTTTGACTCAGAATAGTCGAAGTGATTCTTCCATTGGAAAGTCATAGGAAAGAGAATGTCCTTGGTAGAGAAAGGAAAATGGCAATTTTGAAATGAGTCTAATAGCTATTACTGACAGCTATGAACCTTTAGTATCCAAACAGATGAAGTGCTTAAGATAAAGTTTCCTTAAAACTTTAACTTTGTGGTTAAGAAAAAAAAACCACTTTAAGTGTGTGAAATTTAGTATCTAAATAGATGAGGTGTTGAAGGTAGTTTTCTTATAACTATAGCTTTGTGATTGTTAAGAGAAAAACTGGATAAAATATATGGAATTCATCTAAAAATACAGTATATAATTTTTAAAAGAAAAGCACAGTCATTTGATGACAAATAACATTTTTGAGTTTTCACTTAATTGAACCTGAAAATTTTTAAAGTATAGTAAAAGAACAGTCTCTAGACTAATTTTGTATAGCTGAAAGACTGTTCCTTATTGTATCACTGTAAATATGTATTCCAATTACTTTAGGAAAAAGTTTATGCCATTATCCAAGTGAAAGCCAAGAAATCACACTAATGTGATATTATTGTCAAAGTATAGGAAAGTATTCCATATTTATGCTGAAAAATAAGCTAATAAACGCTCAGAAATACAAATTTGTCAATGCAGAAATGTATTAGATTTTATAAGCTGTTAAAATTTGAACTGCTGCTGCATGCTTTGTTTTGTAAACAGAATAGTATTTAGGAGTTTAAAGATTATTTTTAAATAAATCCATATGCAAGAAATAATATGCATAAATATTTAACCAAATTTAGCAGAAAAAAATAATGAAATTCAAACTAAAAAGTTCAGAAGCAAATTACTATTAACTGTAAACTAAAATTTATTTTTCATTTGGAGTTTTGCTGACATCAAAAAACACAGTTTACCAACCGTATTCAAAGCTTTACCTAAAGACCTCAGCACCCAATTCAATTAAGTTTTAAAAACTAATTGAAGAAAATACGTTAACAATGGCCTCAAATGTCAGCAGATGTTTTACATTTTTTAAAGCAACTGTTTTAATAACATGCAAATACAGTGTAGTGTCATATTTTAGAAAAGTTCTAAAATTACTTTGATATGATTATTTTAAATTTAACACTCAATTGACAAATGAATCATTTTGACCAAGAACTTAGAAACATGGAGAAATTGAGTTATCAGTAATGTAGGGCATTTGAATTACGTGTTTTTCTGAACTTATAGTTTCCTGCTTTTCTCAAGGGAAAATTGTGCAAATTTACCTTTAACTGATCACTAATTTGTAATAGTTCTGGTAATGAATGAAAGTAAATTATGTTAAAGAAAATACCACTGTATTATTCACCATTGTGTCAGCCTTTTCTAGTTTCAGTTAGTTTAAATCTTATAACTATGTTGTGTATATTGTTACAAATTTTTTTACAGTAAGTCAATCGAACATGACATTCTAATTAAAAAATTAATCTTCATGTGCATGCTTCATGCAGAAATGTATTTGAAACAATATTTGTAGAAAAGGCAGTTTTTTAACCCCAGTTTGCACCATGTTTCTTTTTTTTTTTTTTTTTTTTTTTTTTTTTTTTTTTTTTTTTTTTTTTTTTTTTTTTTTTTTTTTTTTTTTTTTTTTTTTTTTGCTTTTTGGTATGTGGGTAGCTCCCATGTTTCTATCCTAACACTGTGGATTTTTAAGTAATTCATTTAAAGCAGCACCTTCAGTATTTCTCATTATCTTGGTGCTGCTGTGAGAGTTTCACAGAATGTTACTATAGCAGTAACTATGACTTCAAATTCACGTAAACACCTAGCAAGCTGTTTAGGGCTCTAAAGTTGCAAACCGCTTTTGCTTGCATTAGCTCATCACAACATTAAATATTAATAAGTTGAGGTAAATTGACACTATCTCACTGGGAAACTGTTGTGGAATCAGATTCAACACTCAAGCTTTGTATTACAGTAAATACAGTTTGCTAACCCCAAATTGAACACTACTCAAAACAAGTCATATTAATGTTCTATTACATATCATTACCTTCCTCTGGTTTGTGTGAGAAAGGGAACTTCAAAAGTGTATGAGACTGAGGACAGCTTTGAAATGAGTATATGTGCCAACAGAGTTTGATAAACTAGGAAAAAAATCTAGATAGATGTATGTTGGTAATGAGATATATTTAGATTAATTACCAAAAGGACATGTTTCATTATTGGGCCATTATAATGGTAACTTGATTAATGTGGCATTCAATATATGTAAACAGTACATTTTTCTCTGGCACTGTTCAGACCCAACATATTTTTACATAAAGATCATGGCATTTGCTCCTCCCTTGATTGTTTTTAAAGAATCTGCAGTGTTTCAAATTAATTTATGGACATTGTAGAATAACTTACATAATGTTTCTTACTATAGCAAATAAGTGATACCGTTCAACAAAGATGAAATGAAACAACTATGGACCATCACGTTTTTTGGTAGTTTCACGGTTTTTTACTATTATAACTTACTACCAATTAAAGATTTGCATGTGATGATTGATATACTATACATTTTCATGTTGATGTTTTGATGAGTTCCCTTTCAAGTCTTTATATACTTTTTCTTCCATGTCTTTAGTGAGTATGATAAAGCATAATCCCCAATGGGTTATTTGACACTTAATTCATAATTCAGTCCATGCATGTGAACTGCAGTAGTTTCTGCACAGCACATAATAAACTATATTAATTATATATTTTGGTTGTCTACCTAATATCAAAAGCTAATTTAGGAGAAATAATTCAGTTTCTAATTTGATATATGGAAAATCTGCAGCTTTCACTTTTCAAAAAGTTGTTTCAGCATTGAGATTCAATCTGCCTATTATAAAATGAAAGTTTGTTTTACAGGAAAACTATTTATCTAATTGTTTTTCATTACCTATCAAACTTCTGACATCAAAAACATGCTAAAATTTTCTGAAGTCTAAGGCAGTACCTTGATGTCACCCAATTTTTAAATATGAAGTTAAATCATTCAGTCATATGAGTGCTTTCTAATGATTTCATGTTTAGCATAATCTAAAACATGGATGGAAAACATCTGGCCCTCAGTTTAGTTTCATCCAATTCACATGGCAAGCAAGTATCAAAGCTAATTCACATTTATGCTTATGGTTGGGAAAATTTGTCCTATTTTGAAAAGTATTTGGTGGCGATTTCCTAAAACTCTATGTAAGGTAGCATGAAAGCTTGTTTCTCTTCTGTGTTTGTTTTATTCTTCTATTCTATGTACTATTGTTCCATTCTATATGCCTCTTTACTTGTGGATGTCACATGTCTTCTATAGACCCATGTTCATCTCCATGGAAACTCATTTTATGTTATGTGTCCCTTCATTTCCTTAGTGTGTTTATGCCCATTATTTAATTTTGCTCCCTAATATGCAAAATATGATAGAGGATTATGATTTGAGATAATCCCAGGTTGGGTAGATTTTAGTTAATAAAAAGCATACCAAAAAATAGATTACCAAAATCTGTAAACATACCCTTTATTTATTGAACTAAAGTTTCAATGAAGGGGATAGAAATTAAGACCTGTAAGCATTTAGCTATTTATATGCCTTCTTGAGGTTCTTATATTTGGTGGAGACCTTTTCTCTCAAAGCTTTGCTTATCCTCTGATCCTTGATGAAGTCCATATCATCTCTCCATAGTACTGCAGACAACCACCAAGAAGTCATTGTAGCAAGTTTTGTACTAAGCCTAGGTTTGGAGCAGAAAGTTGCTAAGTTGTTTTCTAAGGAGAAAGCTTGCCCTCCATCAATCACAATTCAGGCTTGTCAATAGCAAGCCTGTGTGCCCTGACCAGCTAGTGCCTGGAAGCTGGGTGCTAGAAGCTGCCCCCTTGCTTCTATAGCTCCGAATCTAGAAGTAGGGAAAGGGGAAACAGAGCATGGGAAATAACACGACCATGGGGAATTACAGGCATTTGAAATAGCCTATTTAGATAAGCTATTCCTAAAGGGTTAAAATAGACCCGCTGGGTAGAAGCTGAAGGGAAAAGTTTGAGCATTTTCTTGGAATGTTGGGGAGGAAGGTGCTCCCTTATGCCAGGTTAATTTGGTTTGTTTTTAAAACCAAAGATGAGTATGAGTAGGGTATAGGGGAGATATGAGCCCTGACTGAGGATATTTGGACTCAGATGCTCTTTATGATCTCTTCCAAAGCTGAAATGCTTCAAGTCTAAAACCTATAAATAAAAAAAATTAAAACATATTTATTATGACTGCTAAAAATGCAACAGTAGTATGAATATTCTTGGCATCCTGACATCTGATTTCAGAAATTCAATTTTTGAAAATATGGCTTATTCTTAAGTAGTTAAAAGTATTAAAGAGGAGCAAAGGTAATTTGGAATAAATGAGCCTCTCTGAAAGTAATACCAGAGTTTAGTCACATGATCTTAATAGTGGCTTTTGAAGAGAGCACTTCTGGGTGTGTCAGTCTTTGTAAGTACTGTACTATTATGCATATCCTATTTCTATGTATGGAAAGTTCACAATAAAATGACCAAGATTGAAATGTATAGATAACTTTTCAATAATTAAGTAGATAGAATTATTTAGATTTATAAACTTCGGCCTTGTTAAGTGTAAGGAAACCACTCTTTCCCCACATCCTTAAAGTCAGTCAAGTTGATATGTACAATTAAGAACATGTGAGTTCCCTGATGGTGTAGCGGCTTAGGGCTTCAGCGCTGGTGCTGTCAGCGCTGCGGCCTGGGTTCGATTCCCAGTCAGGGAGCTACCCACATACCAAAAAAAAAAAAAAAAAAGAACATGTGAGCTGCATACTTAATTTAGTACTTTTTACACTTATTAGATGTAGAAGACTAAATTCAAAACACATATACATAACTAAATTCCACTGGCCAAATAATTATTTGATGTCTACAAGATACAAGGTACAAAGAGGATTCAAAGATGAACACAAACCTTCGAAGAGCTGGCAGTCAGAAAGGAGGTAACACACACACAAACCAAAGTAATACAAGGCCAACAAAATTCCTATCAAAGCACAAAGGAAAGAGAAACCATTTTATGCCACAAAAATGGGACTTTTGCTTTCAAAAACAGCAACCCACAAAAGGTACCTGCAGCATTCAGAATTCACTTAGATTTTTACCCAGAGCTGAGTGTTCAAGACAGTGTGTGTGGCCCTCAGACCAGCAGCATTAGCATCACTTGGGTACTTCTTAGAAACAAAAATTCTTGGGTCCAATTCCAAGTTACTAAATCAGAAACCCTGGGAATGGGACTCTCAGCAATCTGTTTTAATAAGTCTTCCATGTGATTCTGATGTACACTGGTTTATTTAATAATGCATATGATTAACCTATGGAAAATAAACAAATTCTCACCTAAAACATTTCTCACAAGTTATCAGAAAATGCAGAATGAATAGGCCACTTGGGTGAAATCCTTTATCCAACTGACAAACTCAAATGAAAATATTCTAACTCCCAATGCAAAGACAATAATAGTCTTAATTAACAAGTGATTTTTATGTGCATGTTATATAGACAATTTTCCTTTTATAGTACTTAAAACACAGAGATTAACATTTTTGAGTCATAAATCATATCGTATATGTTAGTGGAATTTTCCTCATATAGTAGAACAATGACTTTATCAACATCTGTTTTCTTAAAAAGAATATTCCGCTAACTGAGCAGTTTGGTGTTTCAGTGTCATTGTATGATTAATAACTAATATCTTAGAGCACGTATAAAATCCACCACTAAGAGTGAAAAATACATGTTCACAATCCATGCTGCAGAAATACAATGATGACACTTTCAAAACACAGGCATAGTTGCTTCAAGCCTCTGTGTTGCTAAAATAGCTTTTTAAAACTACTAACAGAGAAATGCCAAGTTCTAAGGCTTCTCTATAGAGGCCAGAACTTAGGACATTGTAGATGTTTATCTAAACCCAGTCTTCACTTCCTCTGGTTTCACCATAGTCTTCATCAGCTTATCCTCTTCTCCACCAGGGCTGTTTCTCAAACCAGAACATGATTTTGATGCTGATTGTAGCATATTCCCAAGAAGTTCCCCAGAATACTGAAAGGTCAAGGGAGCTCTTTATGGCCAGATAAATCTCCCCAACTAGAATTTTTAGAAATAGAATTTAACATGTTGGAGTTGGAGGAGATCTTAAAAACCATTCAGTCTGATCCTCTCATTTAACAGAAGAGAAAACTGAGGACATGCTTGATCAATGAAGCAATTATTATCCATGATGCATTAAAGAGTGAGCATGCTCAATAGAAACCAGCAGCCTAGAAAAGGAGAGATGGTGGAGGGTCAGGAAGATTAGGAGAAGACTCAGGGAGTAGCATCAAGAAAAACTATGATTCAAGATGCCAAAGGACTAGCTCTTTACCTTTTATGTGCATGAAAATTACCTTGGATGCTTATTTAAACGCAAACTCCGTGGCTACATTCCTAAACCAGCTTCCTGGGTTGCCTACCAGCTGGTCTTTTATATGAGGGAAATAAGCCATCTAGTTTAAGCCATTGTTATTTTGGTGTCTGTTACAGTAACTTAACCAATATCCTAACTGATAAATCACACAGTGCTTTTAGAGGCAGTTATTAGCAGTGCTCCTGCTGAGTCTTCCTGTGGTAGCTGTGAATTACATCCCTTTAAAAGATATTACATGGTGTTACCTTTCTACCTCCTCCTAGGCTGAGTCTGCTGGAGTCCTCAAAATGAGTTCTCAGCACAGAAAGGTACCCTCTTAGGATATAGCTATGGGAGGCTCCATCTCTGATTTCCAGCTTTGCCCAGGCTTCAGTACTCAGAAGACATCATTCATTTAGTTATTCATGGGGCTCTTCTCAAGTGGCAGTCCCTGTTTTAGGCACCAGGAATACAGCAGTGAACAAGACAGGTAAGCTTTATGCTCTCAGGAGACTGACATTCTAGTAGGGCAGTAAAGATACAATATAACCAAATGAACAAAGATAATTTCAGGGAATTATAAAATAAGACAAAACAACAGCCTGAAATTCATCTTCATTTGCCTTATAAGGTCACACAGGCAAAGTAAGTATGAGCCACATTGCTGGATATCTCATGGTCTCCATGAACCAGCCTCAAAGATGGCCCCAAATAATCCTTGCCTTGTGACTGCCTCAGACTGAAGGAGACATTATTTTTGTCCCTTATTTTCACATTCTTTTAGTGAGAATTAGTCCCATGAACACACCTAGATGCATTGGGGGGTGGGAAATTAGAGAAGCACATGGGAATTTGTTGAACACTAGCAGTGTTCTCCCAACATACTCATCATAAAAATTCAAATAAATTAAAAACATTAAGCAGAAAATAAAAGGGCTACTTTATCCTCCCCTCATAAGTAACTACTGTTAACATTGTGGTTTATTCAAACAACACATTTTTACTATCTCTTGCAGTGAGCCCAGCCTTCTTAGATGCCCAATGTGCTGGATATAGTTCCTAACCTCATATGGCTTCCAGTTTGTGTGTGCGTGTGTGTCACCTCCTGAGTTTGTAAACTGTCTCCACTACACATAGCTACGTGATTTCAGGCAAACAAAACTCCCAAAGACTCAATTTCCTCATTTGCAAAGTAAGTCTAATAATAGTGCCTAATTCGTGGGTTGCTATGGGGATTAATTTGATAATATACATTAAATAACTTAAAACAAGCTCAAAAAATCTGCTACTATTGCTATATGAATAATACAAATATTTGCTTTTATATAAATTACACTACAGTACTTATATGCAGATATTCTATGGTTTACTTCTTGAACTCTCTCAGTAAGATTCAGTTTTTCCATTTCAAAACACAGAAGATAAAGTTTATCATTTTAACTGCTTTATATGATTCTATGGTCTGTATTTGTTCTAACATATTTGGGTGGGAGATTGATGAACATAGGGGTCTATAAGTGGGCATATGCAAATTTTTAATGTAATCATTTTTCTGAAGCGTGGATCCAAAATTTAGGTATATTCTGAAAAATATTAATAATTAATATAAGCAGAACTGTGCTTTAAGTGTATCAATCTTTACCCTTGATCATGCAATGTCACCTTTTTTGTGCTCCAATCTATTTGTGTGTTTAGTTAAATTACTCCTCTCTCTTTCCTAGAAATGTAAAAGAAACCTTTCTAGAAAACACAGACAGAAACATAAACAGAACCAAAACCAACAGTTTTACTAAGGTTTAAATGTAATGATTCCAAATGTAATACTTCCAGCTCCTCGGTGGGAGTGGGACTAATTCCCAACCGCTATACCTGGGTTTAAACAACCCCAAATACCTTCCCAGCCCAGGCTTTAAAATTCTGAGTTTCTGTACTGTCTTCATAAGGCCTATTTACTTTTCTGTGTAGAAGTATATCCTAATTTAGGTATTCCTCCTTCTATACACATTATAAAGCATCACTCTTGAGAAAATACATATGCTCTATTAAACACCTATAGAACAACCTTTACAGTTTAATGATGATAGATCAGCGGTTCTCAACCTGCGGGTCGTGACCCCTTTGCGGGTGGAACGATCCTTTCACAGGGGTCGCCTAAGACCATCGGAAAACACATATTTCCCATGGGCTTAGGAACCGAGATGCCGACCCCCTATCCATCCCCAGGCGGGGCCGCCCACATGCAGACACGCCCACATCCAGACACGCCCACATACGGGTACCCGGCGTGGTGACGTCATCGCGCCACCCCCCCCCACCCCCCCGCCCCCTTAACAGACACCCTGGACAAATACAGGTGTATGTGACAGGGTGGGCGCCATAATGACTTATGCGGACCAGTCACACGTGTGTAGAGAGCAGCTACCAATAATTTATGGTTGGGGGTCACCACACCATGAGGAGCTGTATTAAAGGGTCGTGGCATTAGGAAGGCTGAGAACCACTGAGATAGAGAGAGAGAGTCTAAATTTGTGATATAAAAAGTGTACTTATTGAATATCAGTGATTTTATTAAACTACCACAGATCAGATCTTTAAGAAGAAAAATTGGGGGCGGGGGTTCCCTGGAGGAATAGTGGCTAGGCTTAGGTGCTCTCACTGCCACACCCTGGGCTCATCCCCACTCAGGGAACCAACAAAAAAAAGGAAGGAGGAAGGAGGAAGGAGGAAGAGGAGGAGGAGGAAGAAAAGAAAAATTCAACTACCATTTTGATTTTGGGGGATTTCAGATCTGAGAGCCACGCAGAGGCACAAAGACCTCTATGATCATAGAGCAATCAATTCTCTGAGATCAGTTTCCCATCTATAAATGGGAGGGAGATTAAGGGGTTTCCAAATTTAATTCCTTAGGACCCTGGTGACTATGAGATGCCTCCTTGTAGATGGGAGGTGCTCTGCTTCTGTTTCCTATCCTGAGCTTCTCTTATAACTACCAAGCAGCTGGATGAGCCCTCCCACTTGCATTAGGATTCTGTACTTCATGAATTACAAGCATAACCCATGCCTATCAGGGCCATTGGTTGATACACAAAGTTTCAATACACGGTGTCAAAAAAGGAAAATGGTAAAACTAGTGGAGCAAGAGAAGCCACAGGGATGAGAGGGAAAGAGACCACAGAAGGTTGAGAAAAGGAGAAACAAGTTGGCCAGCCTAGTAATGTGACTCATGCAGGTAGGGCTTATTCTTCAGGCAGGCTCCATGGGGAGTTTTCAGCTTACAGGGTTACCCAGAGTCAGAGCTGGAACTTTAGTGAAGCGTCTACCCCTCGCAGAGCAGCAGACACTGCTCCAGTTCGTAGGAGACTGCACTGCATGGTTGATACATCTGTGCTTATGGAAGAGGAGTTCAGACTCCTGGTCTGTTACCAATTAATGGTGTGACTTTAGGTAAGTTGTGTAATTCTACAAGTGTCAGTTTCTTTATCTTAAAATCACGGGAATAGACTGAATGATCTCTTGAGGTCCTTTCCTGCTTGAAAATGGCATGATTCTTATGGACACGTGTATATAGCCATGTGTTCTGGATTATTTGTTGCTACATAGAACTGCCCCAACTTAATGCCATAAAATAATAACCATTGCATTGTGCTCAGATGTTCTATGGGACAGGAATTCACGCAGGACACAATGGGGATTACTGTGGGTCTCAGTTGGGAATGACTCAGTTGGAGATGATTCAAATGCCCCTGGAGACTGCCTCCCTGTCATGCCTGGTGCCTGAGCTAGAATGACCTGAAGTCTGAGCTAAGTAGAGTTTGTCAACCAAAGCACCTGTTCGGGGCCTCCTCATATGACTTGGGCTTCACAAAACATGGCACCTGGGTTCCCAGGGGGAAGACCTTGAGATTGACCATCCCAATAGTGAGCATTCCAAAACAGGCCAAAGCTACATGGCCTTTTCACATCTAGCCTTAGAAGTCACCTGGTAACAATACTACCATAGTTTCTTGATTACTAGTAAATCACTGAGGCTAGCCTAGGTTCAAGGAAAGGGAAAGTAGAAAGCCAAATTTCTTCTGGGGGGGGGGGGGTTAATAAGTTCACATTGCAAAGAGCCATCTTTGCTGCCATATTTGGAAAAATACAATCTATCACAGTCCATACTCTCCTTCCCACATACAAAACAACCTCACCCCTCCCTAAAGATCTCCACAGGCTCATGCTCAAGATATTATATTTAAAGTTTGCACCAAGATCTTACTGTCTTAGTTAGTTTCTGGTGCCAATGAAGTTTCTCGGGCATGGCCCCATCAGTACAGTTGCTTGCAATCTGAAAACCTGTGAACTAAAGAGACAAGTGGTATCTCAAGGTTCTTAAAGGGCCAATTGTCTGTCAGAAAGCGTTCATTAGCAACCATCTTAAATCTTTCTGGGGTCTTAAAAAGTATTTATAGTCACATTGTTGGCTATACCTTTACTCCGAGACTTTGTCTTCCTGATTGTACCCTAGATTCAAACTTTGCACTGAGGACCTTTATTGCTTTGAGAATGCTTTGCTGGGAGTTCCCTGGTGGTGTAGTGGCCTAAGGCTTCAGCGCTGGTGCTGTCAGCGCTGTGACCTGGGTTCGATTCCCAGCCAGGGAACTACCCACATACTACAAAAAAAAAAAAAAAAAAAAGAGAGAGAGAGAATGCTTTGCTGATTGGAAAGACTGGCTTGAGCCCTTTACTATACTTCCTCTAAATTTTGCTGGAAAACTGAACAGTTTCTCTTTCTCTATCCATATTTTATCATCAGTAACTAAAAGAAACCAGTTGGCACTTTTGGCTTTCTGCCAGGAAATCTCATTCGCCAAATACACTAGTGCATTTGGTATATTTTCTATTTTTCTTATTAGTGCAAGTGACAGTGTTGCTAAACATTTTACTACAATTTAGCAATGTCCCCTTATTTCCACCTTCCAATAGTAATTTCCTCCTTGTCCTTCTGGCCTTCACTGACAGTCTTCTTTAAGTCCATTCAGATTTCACTAACTTTTCAGGCCATTTGACCTTGAGAGACTACATATACAAGTAATAGACAGATAATATATAAAAATGAAATTCTGACTACAACCCGCCTAGGAAACCAACCCATTATGTATAGTAACCAGCCCAGGAGGCCAGCCTACTGTAAGTCAGACTCAGAGAAAGTCAGACTCCTATCTCTAGCAGCAATCAGGAAGCCAAAGAAGAGCCTCTGTAATATCAACCCAAAATGACCAAGTTAATAATTAATAACTGACAGGAGTTTCCTAGGTTTAGTGGCTTAAGGCTTCAGCGCTGGCGCTGTCAGTGCTGCGGCCTGGGTTCGATTCCCAGCCAGGGAGCTACCCACATACCAAAAAGCAAAAAACAAAAAACTGACAGATCTCCTAATTTTGGTTCCTGCTTGAAATTTAAGACAAACCAGAGACAGCATATATGCATCCCAACCAATCACATAAGATAATTATTATTATTATTATTATTATTTATTTATTTTTTGATATGTGGGTAGCTCCCTGACCAGGAATTGAACCCAGGCCGCAGCGCTGACAGCGCCAGCGCCGAAGCCTTAAGCCTTAAGCCACTACACCATCAGGGAACTCCCTAGACTCACTTCTTAATAGGAGTGACAAAGTCCCTCTGCAGAAGTACACAAGGTATAGGAGATACCATTACAGGCATTTTAAACTATGATTTACCACTCCAGGCCACCCCCTTTTTGACATCTATCTGCTCAGTCATCCCTACATTACTTATTTTTCCTCTGCTCCTTTCAAAAAGAATTTGAGGATACGCAGTTGTAGTTAGAAGATGGATTGGAAAGAAAACAATGGAAGTTGGTTGATCTCGGGTGTTCATCTCACAGAGGTATTAATTTATTCATTCCATAAGTATTTTTTAAGGTTTAACAATGGGTCATGTACTGTGATGAGCCCAGAGATATGAGGTGAGCAAAATTAACACAGGTCCTGTTCTCATGAAGCTTAAACCTAATTGGGAAGCCAGACATTTAGAAATAATTCCACAAATGTATAACTACAAGTATGTTAATCTCGTAAGTATCATATAGCAATGGTTCAAGAGCAACACAGGAGCTTGGTCCCATCCAGGGAATCAGAGATTTCCATGAAAAGAAAAGTGACTTTTAAGCTATTAACACAAAGATGAGAAAAAAATCAGGTAACCAAACCAGGCTGTTGCAAAGCATGTTACATGAACCACTGGTGGTACAGAGATACATTATTATTGTCCTTATGTATTTTGTGCAATTTATGCCAGGTGACAGTGGGTTTCCATTTTTGTTGGCAGTTTCCTTGTTAAATGTTTTTAAGTTTAGCAAAGCTGTCAACTTAAAAACAAGATGGTAATAAGTAAAATAATAGGTAGGCATTACACAAAAAAGGCGGACGTTGTGAAGGTGATATGTGGACACCTGAAGCTTAGTATAATAGATACTGGACTTGGTGTGTTGGGTGATGGGGTGGGGAGGGGAGTCATGGGCAGTGCAGGGAGCATCCTGATGCAAAGGCTCTGAGGTGGAAGATTGAGGGGGGTGGGTGGAGGGCACACCAAGAAACAGAAAGGTGGCCAATATAACTTGGCAGAAAGTGAGAGGGAAGGAGAGACTTGCAAAGAGCCAGGAGAGGCCAGCAGGATCCTAATGTCCAGGGAAATAAATTCAGAACTGAAACCTCCAAAAATCAGAATAGGCAATTGCACTTTTGCCCCTTAAATACTGTATCAGTGGCGGTTAGTATAAAAATCACTGGTATTTGAATAATACATTTATAACAGAACAAATTTAGATTATATAGATAGCAACAATATTAACTTGCAGTGTCTGAGAGCTAATACTCCCATTGGAAATAGTGTTGTTCAACATGTTTTAATTGGAACATCATTGAAGAATTTGGGAAAGGGGAATTTTAAAAACCTGGTTTGTGAGGTTTTAAAAATCATTTTTATCAATGTAATTCATGCACTAAAAATTGTCTGGAAGACCTGATAATAATAATAAGCAACATTCTGCTCTCCAGCCTCTTTCCCACTCCCAGAGACAACCACTTTAATAACTTTTTTGTCCAAAAGAATATGCTTAAACCTCCATTTCTTGATTTATCAAATTTGGACATTATACTAGACATGCTATGTGCTTGATTTCCCCAGACTCGCCTTTCTCCCAATCTCCCAGCTTGCCCTGCCCAGGCCATCCCAGTGGTAACTGACTAAATCTGAGCTCACCCACACACATCTGCCTTCCCCAGTGGCTACCAAAGGGGTCAGGTGACACAACCTGGATGTGTGAGACGACTCATTTTCCAGGCAGTGGATTTTGACCAACAGAAGATAGAGAGATTGGTCAAAGAAATTAAAGGGAGATTGCAGATACATTTTCTCTCCTTTTCTCCATCTGATGGATTGTTCCAGGCACAATATTTCCATACAGCCTGTCCAAAGACATCCTTGTGACAGAGTGGTCACCTGCTGAGGAACCAGCTCTGTTTATTCATGGCACTCTATGAAGTAATGCCAGGGCAGTAATTCATCACCTTACATTTGCTACCAGATCTTCCCTTCCTGTCTTCCCTTCTCCCTCACTCTTGCTGAGCTGAGGTTGTACCTCCTAATAAAGCATTGGCCCTTCAGCTTTGCCTCCAGCTCTGTTTTCAGGCTAAGACAGATATTGCCAATATTAACTATTGACTTACAGCTATGACTTAACATCATCATTCACATCTTTCTCCCATATTCCTACATTTAACTCATCATTCTTAGTTCTTTTAGGCTTAAATTTTCAATTTTGTGCTTATAACTTTATAAATTTCCCAATCACCAAAGAGAGTATCTCCTGGTTTTGATATTTTGCAGGATGAAGATACTTGTATTTTTTTCCTTCTTTTTCCTTCTCCTCCCCTTTCACCTCCAAACCTCTGCATCATACTTGCACATCCTCGGGGTTCATAGCATTTACATTCTGCTCTGTAACCATGATTATCTTCTGTTATGTGCTCAAGTGTTGATTCTAAACTTGAAAATCAATATACAGTGCATACACTATAATGACTATCCATTGAACAATTAACAGTTAAGGATATGAGAAGTGGTCAGTTTCTGGATATATTTTGAAGGTAGAACCAACGTGATTGGTGAAAGGTTGGATGTGGGAGAAAAAAAATGGAATCAAGAATGACCTGAGCGACTGGAAGAAGGGAGCTGTCACATAACAAGATGGGGAGCCTGTGGGAAGAGCAGGTTTTGAGGGAAAAGATCAGGGACTCAATTTAGCCAGTGTGAGTCCCTGTTTTAGTTATCTATTACTGTGCAACAAATCACCCTGAAACTTAGTGGCTTAAAACAACAATAATTAATTATCATCGCTCATGATTTTTGTCAGTCAGGAATTAGGTAGGGTTTAGGTCAACAGTTCTTGTTTAAGTTCTCTCATAGAAACTTCCTGATTTTAACACTGAAAGTCCTGTGTCCTGGGAAACCCCTCCCAAAGATGCAGAAAGTTCTGGGTTTCGGTGATGGGTATAGAATTTGGGGGTGATGACAGTACAAAACCCATACAGTGGCAAAAACAAACAAACCAAGGCCTGAAAGCAGTGCTGTGCTTTCGTGTCAATTGGATACAGCACAGAAACTATCTGCCTTAGTAGTCGCTGTCACTGATTTTCCTCTGACCACTGATGTGCAACGATGACTTACAGTTCACACTAAACCCGTTGTATCATTTCAAGTGATGTGAGTTAAATGTGCAATGTAAGTCTTGAGATCATAGCCTAATAGTTTATGTTTGACTTGGCCTATGGATTAACTGTTGTGCTTGGTATTAAGATTATTGTGGCCACCTTGAATAATTAGGATAGATTCCCACACAAAATTTGATTCAGATGTTGAAATTGATGTACACACCAAGAGGCTATGGAAGGTTAATTATTTAAATCATTGAGGTCCCTGGGGAGAGCAGGGTAGGCCTCTCCAGCAGGTCAGGAACACTTTAAGAGAGCAGAGAAAGGAGACAGACTGGCTTGGAGTTTTTACTGTGGTGAGAAAACACGGGATGGGGTGAGGGTTCCCAGTATGGGTGACTTGTGTGGTTTGAATCTCTCCTGGCACCAAAGGAGACAGCACCTAGGTTTTCTTCACAGCAGGCTTTCCCAGAGGGAGGGCAATGGGGAGAGGGAAGGGATGAGGCTTGAAGCTATTGGTAGTCAAACATCAAAAAGTTAGACTGCTTTATTACAGAAATACTGCTAGGTTAATTTTTAACATTATGAATATTGTAACAATGTTTTCTAAAAGTTCAGGTCATGAAAATGAGAACTGCAATATCACAAGCATGGCCCAGATATCACTGGAAAAGGAGGCTAAATGACCATTATTTTAATGACAGAAGGAAGGACACATACAGATGGATTATATGGGTAAATAGTCAAAAGAGAGCATGCTGGGAAATATGCAGAAAATAATCTTGGATTGGGTGTGGCAAAGAAGGAAATGGGAAAAAAAACATACGGAGACTGTATCACACAAGACTTCTAAATCAATCAAAAGTTTTTTGTCTCCCAAAGAAACTAATGTTCAGTTGAAAATAGTGACTGCACAATTAGTTTGGGCATACCACACAAACACACTATTTTATCATTCCCTTTATGGTTCTACAGAACTGAGTAAAGTTACATTACTGATTCACAGTTTGGAACTAAAACGTGCCATGGGGAGATTTGAGAACGGATGTGCTGGCCTCTGTATTAGGTTGCTAGGGCTGCCATAACAAAGGAGCACATACTAGAGGTTTTGAAACAAACAAAAGAAAATATTCTCCCACAGTTCTGGAGACTAGAAGTCTTAAATCAAGGGTTCGGCCGGGCCATGCTCCCTCTGAGGTTCTAGGGAAGAATCTGTTTCACGCCCCTCTCCTAGTTTCTGGTAGCACTGGCAACGTGGCATACCTCGGCTTGTAGCTTTATCGCGTTAGTTTCTTCCTCCGACTTCCCACGTGCCATCTTCCCTGTGTGTGTATCTATCCATGTCCAAATCCAGTCATATTGGATTTAGGGCCCACCCTAATCCATTCTGGCCTCATCATAACTTGGTTACATCTACAAAGACTCTATTTCCAAATAAGGTCACATTCACAGGTTCTAGGTGGACATGAATTTTTGGAGGGACACTATTCAACTCAGTAACAGCCCATTACAGTGTAGAACTCATTCTGTAGGATTTTACCTATGATCACACTTTCTACAATATATCAAGTCATGTGTTGAATTATGGCAACAAAACAATGTTCACCCACTCTTAGGTATTTTAATTTGAAAAATGCAATTTCAAATCATTTTCTTGATTTCTATGAAGATTTTAATAAAACTTTTTTGTTTAAAAAACAAAAGATTGTTGATATCTTGTTCAAAAAAACCTAGGCTTTACTCATCTATCTGTATATTCAGCAGAGAGTGCAAATGTAAATCTTGACAAATTCTATTCTGTCTATAAAACTGATAATAGCAGAGCTGCAAGTCAAAATGAATTTACACTTGACTGTACCCAGTTTTACCACTACATAGAAGAAAGAAAAGGATATCCTAACGGCTGCAGGCAGTATAAGAGAAATAACATTTATGTTTATGTGCATATATTGATCTCTACCATTCTGCTGTTGAGAATAATTTTGTTTGTTTGTTTGTTTGTTTGTGCTTCCCTGGTGTTGAGAATAATTTAATAAATATTTCAAATAAATATTAGAAATTACTTCATTAATTTTATTAGACATCATATAAAATCACATTTTTCCTATTTATTTAATGGAAATGAAATGGATAGCCAGCTGAAAAAAAGAAAACCTAAAATGAAGCTAGCAACCATTTTTAAATAAGAGGTAGACAATATTTAACATTTCATAAGATGAGGATTAACTTTAATTGAAATAAATATTTCATGATGCTTTAATAAAATACCATTCACTATTTTTTACCAATCCCCTCTGCTCTCTTGAACTCTCCCCAAGAAGGCTCTGTATTCTTGACAATAGTCTGGGGATGGAGGAGGCTAGATCCTTCAACAAAAATTGTCATCACTTTCACCACCCCACTGTACAATGTATCAAAACTGAAAACATTTCAATGTGAGTCAAAATCTGATGTTGATTTTACTTTAGCTGAAATATACTTAGAACAAAAAAAAAATAGGAAATCCCAAATGTTTATGATGTTTTGATCCATTATGAAAAGGAACTCCCTTTGGGCATGGCTCATGATGTACTTAAGTCATGGGGGTCGCCTCTGAGATTTGAGATGGGTGAGAGGTATGCTTTTCTTTTATAAAGTGAGAAGCAGCGGAAAAACTTTAGGAAAGAATCCATACAGATGTTGAGGATCCGGTAGCTGATTCCCTTAAACTATTTCTTCTTGGAAAGCAACCAAATTTGAAGACCACTGGAGTAGGAGAGGGAGAGAGCAGATGGACTGAGGACATGTGGTACAAGGATAGGGCAGCATTGATGACCCCCTTGAGGTTAACCATAATGAATTTAAAATGAAACCAGTCATGTGTTTTCCATTAGTCACAGTCTGCTGGGCTGATATAGGCATGAAGAAGGTAGAGAACTGGATTTAACCAGGGTTGTGGTTTTAACCAAGCAAGTAGTTTTGAGAATTTAAAGATATGAAAGAAAGGAAATGTAATCACGGTACACTACTAAATTCTACAGTAACACTTTTTTATGTAGATTTTAGCTCCTGACTCATCATAAGACCAATCTGTCTCATGGTCACCCCTTCATCCCCATTCTCTTTGTTGTAGATTTAGACTATTTTTTTTCTTATCCTTATTTTATCTTAAGGATATTGGGAGGAAGAGGTGATAAACATATATGCCTAGTTTGCCATTTTGAGCAAAAGTTCTCAAAAGGCAGTTGAAAAAATCATCCTGGCTCTTGGAGAATGGATTTGGTGAGTAGACAAGAATGGATATAGTGACATTAGGAGACAGTTGCAGTAATCCTAGTAAAGGATGCTAATAGGTTGGTCTAAAGCGGTAGAAGTGGAAATGGAGAAAAGTACATGGTTAGAGAATTATTCAGGACTTAAAATTCATATGGCTGGGTTATGGAATAAAAATGGGGAACAGAAAAAAAGAGATTTATTTGTCCCAACTTCTTGGTAATGATTATATTTACTAAGATAGGGAAAGCTGAAAGAGATGGAAGATCATTAAGGTAGTTTTAGAGTTCTTGAGCTTGAAGTGTCATTAACATGTTCAAGTAAGAAGTCAGGGAGGCACACACTATTTGAGTTTAAAGATGGGGTCTGAGGGAGCATATATTAGGGAATTATTGATGGTATTTCGATGGACAGTGAGCCAAATGAATGAATGAAATTGGTCAGGAAATGAATACAGAGTAAGATGCAAAGGGAATTTTAGAATATTGTAAATGATGGTCACATATTCTTTTCATCCTGGTTTGCATGACTCTTTACAATGTGATTTTTGTCTCTCATTGAGAGATGGAGTTTATTTATTTCACTTCTTAAGTTCGAAGCAGCCTTGTGACTTGCTTGGACTAACAGAATATGATAAAAGCAATGTTGTGGGAATCTGAGTCTAGATATCAAGAGGCCCTGTAGCTTCTGCCCTTTTCCTTGAGACTATCATGTTAAGATTAGTCTCCTTGAGGATAAGTGACAATGAGAGGGACAGCCATCACTAACCACCATACATGCAGGTAGTCATTTTAGATCATCCAGGCCTCAGTTTGCCATCAGATAACTGTAGCTGCATGAGTGACCACAGGCAAAAGCAGCAGAATCCCTCAGCCAAGCCAAACCCAACTAGATGACCCACAAAATCATGAATAAAATATTTGCTTTATTTAAGCCACTAAGTTTTTAGATTGTTATGCTGCAATAGACCACTGGTACAGGAGCCCAGGAAAGAGTCTTTATCAACTCCAGTATTTAAATATTGGGTAGAGAAACAAAAGCTAGCAAAAAAAAAAAAAAAAGTCACCAAAAGAGATAGTAAGAAAAGTAGGAAGATACAGTGTCATCAGTGTCACAGCAACAGGAATTGACCCATAGAAACCAACGAATCCTTCACGAATGAGGGAATGCCAACAATGTCAAATATGACTGAAAAGTCAAATAAGATAAGATGGAAACTTCCTGTTGTATCTAATAATATGAAGGTGTGATAACTCAGTGACATTTGGGGCAGAGGGAAAACTGTTCAGTTCAGTTTAGACAGGTAGAGTTGGAGATGCCCGTGTGATATGGGAGTACATCTGTCCCGCATGTATTTAGATTATATGAGCCTGAAGCTTGGTGGAAAGTTAGCACAGTAAGTATGCTGGTGATAAAGCCCTTGTGTGGGTGTGATCCCTAGGGAGACTGTGTAAAGTGGGAGGGGGAGGGGATCTCGGGGGCACACCAAGGTTTTAGAGGGTGGGCAGAGCAGAAAACACCACAGGAAAGCTCAAAGAATAATGTTTCCAAAAGGGGTGAGAAGTGAGTCTGTCAAATGCAGCAGACAGCTCTAATAAGGTGAGAACCAGAAGGTCCTCCCGTTGAACGGGACACCATTTGCCAGGGCAAACGTGTCTACAGCCCTCTGTAGACAGAGCCAGGAAAGCGGCCTGAACAATGACTAAAAATTAGAATATGGATGCCAATGTGTGACAAGAATACACGCAGAGAGAAGAGCGCACTTTCGAGTGACAAGTGTTTTGTTTTTCTATTAATTTTGTTTTATTTTAAGGCTATATGACTTAAGCTTGTTTATTAATTGAAGAAAATGAGGTAGTTAAAAAACAACAAAAAAGAGGGTTACATTCTAACAGGATAATTTTTCCCCAACATATATAAATATATATAGCTGGTTAAAATTCTCAGATCTGTTTGGTTTTTTCATTAACATTTTAGATTTGCCGATTCCTGATTAAGTGGAGGGTGGGGCAGAGCATTTTTCTCACTTGGAGTTATCTTCACATCACAGGGGAGGAATCTAGTAGTCCAAGAGTTCCCAAATGATGCTAAGAAAATAATTGAAATTCCTTGGTCAAGTAACTTTGAGAAAAGCTATACATGAGAAATCTCTCTCTGGGAGACTGACAAGGTACATTAGCATATTAAAGCCACTGAGACTTCCTACATTAAACAACAAAACAACAACAAAAAACCTGTTTAAAAGTTTACAAACCAACTCATCTCTCCTGGGAAATGCTTTTATCTCTCCATGTTATTAACATACCAGAAGAATTTCCCCTTAACACCAGTTTAGGAAACTCTGCTATAGCAAATTGATTCTACCTATATTCTGTGGACTGTTAGATTTTAAACACAGGGGTTATCCATCTTATCTATAGATTTAGTGATTCATGTTTCCTCTGGGACTCGGAGCCCTCCCTAGACTACCTACAGTGAAGAATAGTGATGACATCACCAATTACCTTGGGGACCCCTTTATAATACCAGGGCTGGGGAAATTAACAAAAGATTGGACTGAGGATAAAGATGGTTGAGGAGAGGTCAGCAAGAGACAACATCTTTAATTAAGGCTAATGAAAATTCCCCCTCTGTGAAAAGACTGGCAATTTATTAGAAAGCTTGGTAGTAGAATGTGAGTTGAAGACAGGATCAAAGTGCCTCCTTATTTGGCTGGAGGAAGCAATCAACTAAACTACAATCACTTTAATAAAACACACAATTAGAGATGGTAACATATTTTTGAAGTTCTGATGAACTAAAGAATGATGATGTAATGCCAATGGAAATGGTGATCAACATTTTGGGTTGAAAAGGGAGAAACTGTGGTGCACAAATACATCAGTGTGACAGTGTGCTATCTCCAGCATTATTCAGAGGATGATGGGAGTCAGGTTGGCTCCAGGATGAAACCTAACAGGGTTTAGCCTGAACTGTCAGTCAACCTTCTCCTTCCTATCTTATTAAAATGGTTATTTAGGTACAACCAAGCTTTTTATTAAATCACTATTTCACATATATCCTAGTATTTAAATTCATCCACACATCAAGAACTAGAAGACAAGCATCATGTATGTGATACCTAAAATAATAATGTTTTGGCTCCAGGCTCCCTCTACTGTCCCTGTAAGAATAAACAAACATTATGGCACTCTACTGACTAGATTCTAGAATTTATGAAAGTCAAAGCAAACACAATCTTGTGCAGTAATACAGGAAATCATTAGTATGATAATCAGAAAGTTCAATATTTGCAGAAAGTGGAAAAATTATAAACTAGTTAATGAAATATTTATATAGCTAGAACTACATGCAGTTGGCAGTTGTCATTTGGCTATTTTAAATTCACAAATGGCAATTTCATATGCTTCAACCTTACATATAAACATTTGATTGTCAAAGAATAGTACAGTGTGTGTGTGTGTGTGTGTGTGTGTGTGTGTGTGTGTGTTGGGGATGGTTATTTTAATAAATAATCTTTATCATTAAATTCCTTAAATACATTCATTAATTTACATGGTGTTTCTTGACCAAAATTAACTACAGGGTATGTTAAGTTCAGCACCTATAGGAATTTGTATATTATAACTTGGATTTAGAAGAAAAAAAATCTGCCTTCAGGTTAAAAAGTGTGAAGATACAAAATGTTTTACACCGGAAGGTAAATAAAAGAAATGTAGAAAAGCCATATGTTTACCGGAGGAAAGCTAGAAATAAAATAGTTAACATTTTAACCGTGAGAGGAGGAAGTAGGGCAATTTGCATAGACTTCAAACAATCTCACACTATTGAGAAAACCTGCAAATCCTGGGAAGAATTAGAGGTAAAAGCCAAAGTCAATACACTTCAAATGCCCTTGATGTTTCACAGTCACTAACAAGAAAGCATCTTCTGGGTAAGTTCACACTTTGCAAAAAATAAATATTAAGTCGGTTGTTGGTAATTTTCCAAAAAGTTAATATTCTACAGTTCAGAATTTTATTTGTTTGCCTTTGAAGCAGGAAAGAAATGCTTTTTGAAGTTGTTTCCATAGTCTTAGGAATTCACTCTAAGAATGAAAGAAGTCACCAAAAATTTATTTACAAAGATGTTCATCAAAACCTTCTACTTACATTTACTGTTCACTACTTAAGTCTTATGCCTAGCTTAACACCTAGTATGTAGTAAGCACTCAATAAATATTCTTCAAAGAATGAATTACAGGAGAAAAATTAGACATTTTCAACATTTTCAACATTGAGTAATTATAGGGAAATTATGGTTTATACATATTATATGGTCATTAAAATGTTTGGAAGACTTTTAAAGACATTGGAGAGAATGTTAAATGGGATGATAACAATATGTATACTATCTAACACAAATCTTATAAAGTAAATATGGACACAAAAAGGCTAAAATTATTAGTTGAGGTGGTCTTTTTCTTTGTGCTTCTGTGTGTTGCAAATTCTATGTCATGAGTATGTATTACTTTTATAATCAGAAAAAAACACTAAATGGTATTTAAACATTTTAATGATGTTCTGCTAACATTCAGATCCATAATAAAAAATTATCCATTAAAAACTGTGAAGTTTAATAAAAGGTAGTTGTGGGGTGATTCAAATTTGTTTAAGAATGTTTATCTTTTTCCTATCACTATCTTAGAACAAAAAACCCTCCCTAGATAGACACTTTTGGTAATTTATTTAGTAGCCTGAATGCATAAGCCAGAGCTAAACTCTGCTCTACTTTTGAGAATTAACTTCCGTACAAAAGTTACAAAGATAGGCAAATTATTTCTAAAGTTAAACAGACAAAAGACAAAATGTGTTTTTTCATCAGAGAAAGAATCATCATCTGTTCAAATAGGTACTGGGCCTGGCACTTTACCTAAATGATCTTTAATTCTTACAGCTACCCTTTATTCATATACATAATAGTGTAGTAGAAGTAGTAATAATAGCCAAGAGTTATTAATCAATAGTCATGTGCCAGGCTCTGTGTCAGGAACTTATTTTCTTTCATGTTTTGAGCTACTGGGGCAAGTAGTGTATATTATGCCCACTTTGCACTTGAAGATCCTGCGCCGCAAGGTGGAAACCAGATCTGCTACCAGAGAACATAGATTCTTGTATCATCACAGGAAGGAATTCCAGGATGTACAGAATTAAGCCATGTAAACAAGCCAAGCAAGCAGTGGAATTATTTAAAAAAAAAAAAAAAAAAGACTACATTACCAAAGTAATGGCAGGCCAGAGAAAAGGGCAAAGAACAAAGAAACTTTGGATTTTATTCCAATGAGGGCACAAAATATTGAAGTTTTAGGGGTGGCGTTGCAGGTGTTCCCAGGAGGGTGTTTGCTGTCTTTGCTGACCACTCCTTTCCATGGGGAGGTGGGACTCCCTTGTTTTTACTTGGCCCTCCTCGGAACTATCAAAACAACAGAGAGGGTGGAGATTTTTCCCTGCCCGAAATGTTAATAGTGTTATAACCTATTACCGTTAGCTGTAGCTCACCTATTATAAGAACGATCTCATCTCCTCCTTTGCTTCCTGCACTTCCTCCTTTTCTTCCTCCCTGACCCTCTCATCGAGGCCCTGTTTTTCTGCCTACGGTAACAAAACCACTCCATGTGGAAAGATATTTTTATTCTCCAAGGTCATTAAAGCATTTTGCACCTTCTTTCAATAAATATTGAAAACACTGCATTCCTCAAAAGGACTTGATCTGTTGGGCCGAAGAGTCGAGGGAAGAGAAAACTTCATCAGCTAGAGTGGAGGTTTTCTTATTTTCCTTAGAGTAGGACAACGGGAATAGCCAGTCAGACATTACCCACTTATCAGTACGAAGCAAATTAATCAAAACTAATGTTTTCAAAGGTATTGATCAAGAAATACACTGAATTTCCCTTTTCCTGTTCCAACGAAAAGTGCAAATTTCAGACCTCAGCTACCTAAGGGTGTTCCTATAATGGAGGAGGTTGTAGTTTACTATGGCATTATCACACTAGGGATGTATTTGTCAATGACTTCATAGAGTGCTCTACAAAACTTCCATTCTGGCTTTTTCCCTTTGCCTCCCTTCCTTCCATCCAGGGTTCCAAGGAGATTTAGAGTGAAAATGGACAGATGATTAAGAAAATTTAAAAATAACTGAATTTCTGTATACTCTTGGTTCCTGAAATGGTCCCGTTGGTTCTACTTTATAATACTAAAATAAATAAAATTAAAATTTGCCATTTATTAAGCACCTCCTGCATGTCAGCGCTTTATACATTGTATGTCATTTGAAGCTCACACCCATCTACGAAGGTACATATTCCCAGAGGGCACCTAACCCCAGAGGTTAAATAGCAATTATACCTCATATTACTGCTACTCAGTGAAATTCGAATCCAGATTTCATACCAACGGGCTTCCTTCAAAACACGTTGCCTAGCAACAAGTCGATCCTAGTGACTTCCTCCATCAAGTGGAGAAAAACAAGCCAATTCCTTCCTCGAAGCGAAGCGTGAGGAACAATTTGAATTTTCTAATAGAAATTCTCCCACACCCCCTTCTGTGACCAAAGCGATGTTATTTAAGCAGTAAAACCTCCAATGGCCAAAGTCAGTTC
Source organism: Lyroderma lyra (assembly GCA_004026885.1). Lineage (NCBI taxonomy): Eukaryota > Metazoa > Chordata > Mammalia > Chiroptera > Megadermatidae > Lyroderma > Lyroderma lyra. Next base: position 129,168 of record PVJL010004268.1, read on the forward strand.
TACCTGGGACTTGGCCCTCGCTGGTGACAAAGGGTCCCTAGTTCTAATCACTCGTATCTGATTTCTGGGGAAAGTGGCCTTCAGACGTTCCCCAGGAAACCCGGGCGACCTCAGGTTGAAGGACCAAGTCGTACAGCGGACATTTGTTCCTTCACATGCCGGGACAGCCCTCTATCCCAACTCAAGGCTTCTTTTACTACACAAGTTTGAAACATTAAAGGGACCACGCCACCCTTTTTCCTCTCCCCGTCAAGAGTAGCAAGTATAGACGATAATTTCAATCCCTCTCCCTTCTGCCCTTCTCAAAGCAACCGGTGTGCGTGCGGACGTGCGTCCGAGGGTGTGCGCACCTAGTTCGGGACGCCCTGGACCTACAGACCTGCCGGGCTCTCTCGGATTCCGGGTTATTGCCTGGTACCTTCTCTGACTGCACGAGCTTCGGCCGCCTCCGCCCCACCCTCGCTGTGCTTCTCAGCCCCGCCCCAGGTTCTCCCAGCCTCGCCCCCTCAGCCGGGTCCCAAGCTGGGTCCGCCGCGGGCCCGTCTCGCTCTCCTCTCCTCGTCTCGAGCCCTCTACCGCTCCCGAGACGCGGCCATTCCCTCCCCGTCCCTCGGAGGCCGAAGTTCGCCCCGCCCCAACCCCACCCCTTCCGCCCATACCCGGAGCTGTCTCCAGGGCTCAAGCCGGTCTCCATGGCGACGCGGCGTCTGCGGCTCCACGCTCCGAAACCCGCGCCAACCCCTACGCGGCAGGCCTTTGGTGACTGCCCTTAAAGTGATTGGCGTGAGAGACACAAGTGGGAAGAGGCGCCGAGGCGACTACAGGTCTCTCTCGCTATCCCGGCGAGCAGCCTGACTTAGCCCTCACGTCGGAGATTCCGAGGCCCTGTGCCGCAGCCCGCAAACTTTTCTGCACCCTCCATGTTCGGGCCCAGGGGCCCCACGGCTGCCGAGGCGGCGCGCGAGAAGGTAGGATACACGCGGCTGGAGATGCGCTTCGCGCTTGGCTTTCTCCTCTGGCTGCAGTTGGGCACTGAGGAAGGGATATTAGTCTCTACATGGGTGTGAGTGATAACGGGGCAGTTCTTGACAGGCGTGTCAGGACACCATACTCGGATCTGCGCTTTCCCACGTGCCAACTTGCCTCCGCGTCTCTCGCATTCAAAGAAAATAGCCACGTTCCATCACAGAGATTTTGGCTGTTTCCCTCGTTTCTCGCCTCGCCCCCCTTTAAAAATGCCTTTCTTTTTACATGTTGTTGGAAACAGCTTAATGGCCACCAGAACTCTCTAGCCATAACTTGCTCAGCCATAACAAGTTTCAGTGGAATTTGGGCAAATTATGCTCCTCGGACCTTGTTTTCATTTTATGTAAAATGAGGGGCTTGGCCAGTGGATCACTTGTAAGGTTTAGTTTTCAGCCTTGAGATCACAAAATTAACATGAGATTTCTAAAGTCATTTTGTGGTCTTTCGACTCTGTACATTCAGATTAACACATGGCATAGTTATAAATTTATCGTTTGACTTCCCAGAGGGCATAGGTTAATTAGATGAAATTGTTCTTAACCCCAAGAGGCCCCTGGAAGTTTTTTTTTAATCTGAAAAAGACACTGAAAATGTTTTTTGATTTGTTTCATTCTCCCAAAACCAAATACAATGATCCCCAAGTCCACCTTATTTTTTATTCATTATTTGCTAATTGAAGTTGTTGTTTTTTTTTTTTTTATCTCAGGAATACAACAGCACTGCTCTTTTAAGTGTTTTAGAGTTTACCAGAGCTGAATTCCAACACCTTTGTAGGAATTTCACTCACTACTCCAGAATTCCAGAGCTTCGCACCTCCATCTTTGAGCTAAATCTTACCCCCTCCCCCCACTTTGACCTGTGCAGTCTCAGCTGTGCACTTAGATTTGATTTCCTTAAGTCAGAGTTCACCTTCAGCACTCTGTTAGGCCATACGTAACAATAACAATAGTAATAGGAGCAAGAGTTGCGATAATTACTATATTATTGTAGTAGGAGACAGGTACTGCTATCATTTATTATTAGCTATTTATATTAACCCTCACAATAACTATGATGTAAGTAGTAGTATTATCCTCATTTTACAGTTGAGGAAAATGAATCAGATTAAGGAACTTGCTGAAATTTGAACATAGCCTGAATCCAGAGTTTGGGCACTATATTATATTGTAAAAGAAATACACAAAATTATATAGTCACTTTAAAATATGCATATAAGTGATAGATGATACACATCTGTGCTATACAACAAACTATTGCCCCACATCCTATTATGTTTTCTCATTAAACTCATTTAGGATGGAGGATGGTGCTTAATCAGCTCTGTCTCTCCTTACTACAGTTACAGGGCCTGAGCATGTAGCCATCTGTTTATTCATTCTTTGCCTATTAATATACAAGATAGCTTATAAAAACAAATAGCAGAAAAAGGTAAAAATCATTGCACAAATGGAATGAAGAAAAATGTCTTCTAATATTACTAGAAAAACCTAAAATAAGAATTCTGTGGAATGTGAATTTTAAAAGTCACTGACTCATTTTATAAAATGTTTTTTTGAAGCCTGTAGAATCCAAATGAAATCTATTTGGCCCTAATGGCTGCTGGCTAGTGAACACTTACTTAGTGGAGTGGGTGTGGGGGCACGAGATGTTTTACATTCGTTCTTTGGTACTAAGTCTTTATCGTCCAGTGTGCATATTTCAAATTGAACACATTTCCAGTTCTCAATAGCCACATATGGCTAGTGGCTACCCTACTGGACAGCAAAGCTCTAGTTTAATAGGTTCTTTTCCTTTCTTGTTTCCTTCCTTCCCATTCCAGCATTCAACAAACATTTATTGAGCACCAGATTGATTATATAACATGGAGTGTACTAGACACTAGAGATTTTTTTCCTTTAAGGTAGCTTGAGGTTATCTGTTTTTTATAGCCTCCCCCCGCAAAAAATCTAGCTGAACTAATTGATCCCTTGACTGGGATTTATTGTTGAGGGTCACTTTTTCCTTAAAGGCTGGAACTCATCACATAAAACTTAAGAATTGCTGGGACCCCTGTTTTGCACCATGTGTGGAAAATCTGTCTGCAGAGAAAGAATGAGGTCCACATGCCCTAAGAAGCTGAAATGAGCAAGGGAAAATGCCCCCTGTGTCCACTGTGTCCTGACTTCCACACATCTTAGGTATTCAACTCTTGGATTCTATGAGCTAATGTGTGTGTGTGTGTGTGTGTGTGTGTCTGTCTCCCTGTCTCCGTCTCTGACTCCCCCCCACACACACACACTAATGAATGCAGACTAGAGTCCAGACTAATACAGCTAAGAACACAAGAACCAAAACCTTTCTTTTAGAAATGAGCCCATGATGACCCCCACCCTGGCCCCCAACGTACATTTTTATTTACATAAAACACAGTATTTTAAAACATATCTAATCAATCATATAATTATGCCTTTAAAAATTATTTTGTCATGCACTACTAGTCTGCATACTACTATTTAACCAGATACATTCATTTTTTGGTGAATACTACCTGTCTTTTTATATAAATCTTTCCATACTTTTTTTTTTCTCAAAAATAAACCTATATCTCCTTTTCCCCAACTTTTTTCTCAGAATCATCCCTCCCAAATCTATGGGCCTTTCTTTTTTAATTATAAGAGACTTTTAAGTCAATTAAGTTACTTTATATCATTCCATTGTTTAATAATTCAGTCAATATCTGTACCTTTAAAGGGGTATAGGACCCATACTCACGAATAAGAACCAATTCTTGCTCTCAAGAAACTTCCATCCTGGTGGTACACTCATTCCACCACTCTAGTTATCTGTCTACATATTGCTTATGTGCATTTTCTTAACTAATTCTTTTCCTCCCCCGCTTTTTAAATATTGGTATTTCCCAGGATTCAGTCCTTGGCCTTGTCTTATTCTACATGGACCATGCCATCCATTCCCATTTTTTCCAGCTATCCCATACATCATATTTTTTCTTGAGTTCTAACTCCCTTTTCAATAAAATAAAACACTTGATTTTATATAACCTATATTCATCTCCAACTTAGAATTTCCAAAATCAAACTCATTATCCCCTAGAATGTGCTCCTCCCCTGGTGCCCTCATTCTAGTCATCCAAGCTAGAGCCACTTCTGTGTCCAGTGACTGTTTCACCTCTCTTGTTCCAAGTATACTTTCCTCACTTTGTACACCATTTCCCTGGATTGGGGTTTGGCAAATTTCTTCTATAAAAAGCCAGATAATCAGTATTTTAGCCTTTGTAAGCTATATAGGCTTTGTCAAAACTATTCAACTCTGCCATTGTAGTTTGAAAGCTAGCATTGATAGTGTGCAAACAAATGAGCATGTCTATGTCCCAATAAAATTTCATTAACAAAAGTAGGCAGTGAATCGTGTCTGTCCTATGGTCTGTAGTTTGCCAACTCCTGCTCTGGGCTATTGCAGTAGCTTCTTTTTTTTTTTCTTAGAATTTTTTTTTTAATTCATTTTTATTGTTAGACTTATTGGGGTGACATCTGTTAGCAAGGATTACACACGTTTCAGGCATACAATTCTACAGTGCATTGTCAACTTGATGTATAATCAGTTCACCACCTAATGTGACTTCTCTTTCCATCACCTTATATTTAGCTTCCCCCACCTCTCCCACCCCCTCCCCTTTCTCCCCTCCCTAACCCACTCGTCCCCAAATAAACATTAAACTATTGATTGTGTCCATGGGTTATTTGTTTGTTCATTTCTTTTTTTCTTTGCTTTCAGTTTTATATTCCGCATATGAGTGAAGTCATACAGTTCCTTGTTTTTTCTGTCTGGCTTATTTCACTTAGCATGATGATCTCCAGGTCCATCCATTTTGT